>JAHRHJ020000538.1:0-65598 GCA_019776745.2 Taxus chinensis | reverse complement strand
CCTTTATGTGTTTTCCAAGAAGAAAATTAACTCCAGCTGAGCAGAATTACACAACAACGGAGAGTGAAGCGTTGTCGATGATTCATGCGCTGCATAAATTTAGGCAGTACTTGTTGGCCACTCTATTTATCTTTTACACATATCACATGGTACTTAAGTGCTTGGTAAACAAGCCTTCTTTGCAAAGGCACATATGCCGTTGGATCTTTTTATTTCAGAAGTTTGACTTTTTAGTCGTAGTAAAACTAGGAAAGAGAAATTTAGGACATGACCATCTATCACGGATTGACTTAGGTGAGGATGCGCAGAGCAATGAGGAGACAATGTCAGATGCACAATTGTTTAGATTGAACCGCGCACCCCACGTATTTGGAGGATATTGCAGTATTTTTGTGTACTGGACATGTGCCTAAAGGAATGAAGACATTGGATAAGAGGCATCTTGCAATACGTTTGGTGCCTTACCAATTGATTAGAGGAGATTTGTACAAAATGAGCAGAGATGAGTTTTTGCATCATTGTGTGCTGGAACATGAGCGCGATGCCATTATAGAAGAGGATCATTGTGGAATAACAAGTGGATATTATGCATGTGTTGCGAATGCATGTAAAATCCTTATGGCTGGACTTTTGTGGGAGACGTTTAACAAGAATACCAAGAGTATGTCAAAGAATGTGATCATTGTCAACACCTTGGAAAACCTGGACAGATGAGATGTCGTTGTGATCCATAGCAAATGCGGAGCCTTTTGAAAAGTGGGTTATTGAATTTTTAGGTCTTATTTCACCACCCGTGTGTAGGATTGACGCACACTTCATTATTACTTGTACATACGATTTGATAAGGTGGGCAGAGGCAACACCTACAAAGGACTGTATTGAAGCTACAATAGCAAGGTTCTTATGGGAGAATATTATTAACAAGTATGGCTTCCCATTAAGCTTGAAAAGTGATAGAGAACCTCATTTCCTTAACGAGATGATAAGAATCCTATTGGAAGAGTTAATGGTAGCACACCATAAAACTACTCCTTATCACCCACATGCTAATGGCACTGCATAAGCTTTCAACAAGATTTTGGTACAAACCTTGAAAAAAAAATCGTGATGTTGGAAAAAAATATTGGGATGATAAAGCGACATTTGTACTTATGGCATACAGGATCACTTATAAAAGGTTAACTAAGGCCACACCATTCCAGTTGGTGTTTGGAACAGAAGTGGTACTACCAGTTGAATTCATGTTACCATCCTTATGTATTACGTGTGCAGGTGGACTTGATGATGAACAAGCTATGGAAGAGTGCATTGGAAAACTAATGGAGTTAGATGACAGACTCGTTATTATGCGTTGGAGCTAGAAGATCGAGAAAGCAAGAAAAAAGGAATGACATGATATGCACATTAAGAACAATACATTTGAAGTTGGAAAGATGGTCCCTTCTTTATGATTCCAAGGTTGCGCGCCACCCAGAAAATTTGAAGGTGCATTGGTTGGGACCTTTTGTAGTAACTAAGATGCTCGAATCAGGAGCGTGTCAATTACAAGCGTGCGATGACACCATGTTGCCCAGTTACTTCATTGGGAATAGGTTGAAGCCCTATTATAAATAAAGCTTCTTGGTGTTTGTAATAAGGTAGTTTTATCATTTAAATCAGATTTCCCTTTTATGTTTTTCTTTCCAGTCGTTACTATGCTTTGTTATTTTGTTTCTTTTTTTGTTGTAATAAGTGTGCTTGCACGCAAGAAGTTGATTATTATCTATTGAGTTCATGCGTAGAGGACAACACATACTTTTAGTGTGGGGTGAAATAGGTGCAAGTGTGCGAAAAAAATCCCTTGGTGTTGAATGAGTTATATACAGGTTGGCGCGTTGGGAAGGATGACACAAGTACATGTATGATGTAAGGATACTATTTGGAAAAAGTGTTACAGGTGCTAGGGATAAAGGTGCTCTTAAGGAAATTACCCAGGATGAAGACCACACGTGAGAAAAGGATTATGCAGTGTAACGTGAGGTTGGCAGTGACATGTTAAAATACTTGATATATGACACAAAGGATTACATACTTTGGTGTAGGGAGGCGTGCGTAAGGAGGTCTATGGATTGTGAAGTAGTGGGGCGTGCCAAAAGGTTACAGTTGAAGTGTGAAAGAAAGCAGTGAAAATGCTAAAAAGTGAAAAAACATAATTAAATCTGAGTACAGTGGTAGAGTGGGGTGAGTTGGAAAGCACTCCCAATAATGAGTTCCTAGAGTTGTTGCACCCAATTAACGAGAAGGAGATTAACACGCAATGAGGACTCTTCTATTCTTTCTACCTTATTCTTGTATATTCGTTCCTTATTCTTTTCATTCTTTATTCATTATATCATGGAGATATAAGTTGGGAAACCCCATTTTCGAGGACAACAGTGTAATTAGTGTGCCCGATAATGTCAGACTGGAAAAATGGCTAAGTATGAAGAGTGCGCGGGGAAATGGGGTACGCAAGTGCGGCATGTGTATGTGCCTAAGGACCAGTAAAGTGGCACATGAAAGGCTTGCGCCCAGGAAGGTGGATTCTAGGACTTAGCGGATTTTATGGTTACGGGCTAAAAATAGAAAATAAAGTTGGAGTGTGGCTCAAGCAAAGGAGAAAAGCAAGGATACTTGGAAACCAAAGATAGTCTATTTTTAGTAAAAGCGTATGTAGAGTGAAGATGAAGGGTCACGCATGGATTAAGCTATCAATAGGAACAAACAAAATTTCATTTATAGGATAGTCTATTAATAGATGATGTATAAAAGCATGCATGTTGGAAAATTTGAGCACGCCTATGTTAGTGAAGTCTATTTTGAGCACGCCTATTATTAGGATAGTGCATGGGCAGTGAAGGGAAAGTCCCCACCCCTATATATATATATATATATATGTTATATGTCTTTGTTTTTGGTACCCGTGTGTGCGAGAACAAATCTGTGATGTATTAGGGTTATGTTATTATGTCATACTGGCGCACATGACTATGTGTTTATTATCTGAAGGTTAGGTATTCAGCTCCTGTTATGTAAGACTTTATTATGATGGGAATATGGAGGATGGATTATGGTTATTGATGTGTTTGAATATGGTGATTACATGGTGCAATTGATCTTAATTGTTAGATGATCTATATGTTTCCTTATTACATGTGTTTCCAATATGAGCTCATGATATGATGTAATGTTTTGTATTTGAATGGTTTCTTTGATAATGATTAATATGGATATGTATGCTAGCATCTTGACAAGAAAGCACAAAGGAGTGACCTGGTAGCTTTGCATGCTTCGGGTGAGCTTTCATATATGTCTGAATGAGGTGCCAATGTGCATAACTTTTGATTGGTAAATAAAAGACTACATTACGTAAAAGGAATATTATAATTTTTTTCTCAACTATTATTTATTACAATGATATTAAAATATAAATGAAACTAATTTATCTTTGATTTCTACATTATTTTCTAGATCATATGGTAATGATAATGATCATACATCTCGTAATAAAATAAAATGAAAAAATAATAACCTCACTTTCTTGGTTTGAAAAACTTCTCTTTTGAAAGTAAATTGCTTATATGCAAGACACAACTAGGTATAAGAAAATTCAACCTTAATCCCCAAATTCTACAACAATACGATATAATCCATTCCAACTTGTTATCTTGAAGGCATGTGTATATAAGATTCAATAACCTAATTTTCACTTTTTTGACTAACCAATCACAACGATGCATGTGACATTTTAGATAATTTGTATATAGTTTTTAAAAATTTATGTATTTATTTGATTTTTTCAAAAAACTAATTTGATTTTCTTATTGGCTAGAAATAAATTATAACCATCCACTAATTTTTTGATTAATAAAAACAAGAATTTTCAATTTTTTTGTATACTATACTTTAAACATTATAATTATAAAATGTTGAGGCATTGTAAAAAATGTTGCAAGTACACTAAGTCTGAGTGTTCTCTTGTTTGATAATGTCTATTGAGATTCTCATTTTCAGTTTCTTAGTAACTCTTGTGTTTCAGTTTCTTAGTAACTCTTGTGTTTAAGAAGGTTTAAGAAAGAGTTGTGTTTAAGAAGGTTTAAGAAAGAGTGGTATTAGAGCTTGGTATCTATGTAATAGAGTGATTTGGAAATCAATAAAGATCTTTGCAAGATTTATATATGTCTATTTCTATCTTAGTACTTATTCTATGATCTGTATCTTTTCATCTGCGAAGTAGAGTTTATACCTCGTAAGACAGGCAAAGAGGCGAGCCTCCCGTCTTGTAAGTTTCCATGGTTGTGCGCAGATTTTAGGTTGAAGGCCGATACCATAAGCCCTGCTGAAGAGTTACTTATCTGTAACAGTTATGGAATTTGAAGATAGTGCAAGTACTCAAGGAGAATATGCAGAGCAAGATCTTGTAAGTATTTCTGATGTTTTTCCAATTAATTCTGCAATAGATATTCAACAAGAGTCCGACCCCTTACAAGCATGGAAATTGCCAAAAATTCTGTATAATCAAGTCTATGATAAATTGACTGCTTTCCATTTAATAGCTGCTACTACATTAAAAACTCATGAGTTTGTTATTCAGGTTTCTCAAAATAGTAGTCATGAGTATGATATACCTCTAGTAGATCCAGCTAATATTCAATTCCTTAAAAACAAAAAACTTTTAAATTTTCTCATATAGGATGTGTTCAAATAGGAATTACTCCATTTTTCTGTCGTGGTTTAAATGTCTTTGTTTTATGCTATTTAATGGAAATCTGAATTTTGAGAGTTTTAAGGATTCTTTGTTAGCTGCTATTCAAACTGGCTTGCATAACAGACCTATCTCTTTTGAAGTCTACCCAAATTACCATGTCAACCTGCAAAAGGAAGATTTATTAAAACAAGTACTGTGTCTGCATCTTGCTACAACAGGTCTACATATGAAACTTGATGCTTGTCCCTTGGCTTTCCATTACAAGGTCATCTATTGCCTTGTTAACATAATGTACCCTGTAGTCAAGCTTGATATTTCTTAAGGCAATAGCGTGGTGAGTCACACCAGTATTGAAAGTCATAAGATTGAGCCCCAAATTCATTTCGTGGTCTCAAATTAAAGTTCCAAAAGAATGGACCATGTCTAAAAGATTCATTGAGAAGGATTAGCTCATATTAGAAAATGCTACAGCTGTAAATGAATCCAAGTCAAATGTAACTTTGTCTTTCAGTTCTAAAAAGTCTGCATCTGAAACTGTCTCGATCTAGCTTTTTTAGATAAGATACTTCTTATTTCTCTGCAGCATAACCCTCAAGAAAATCTACATGAAAGAACAAACTTATATATGTAGTCATAACAGTCTGATCCATGATCCCAACACTGATTATCTGTGGCGTAAGGATTGCGAGTAGATTATAAAGAAAAAGTATGTCCCTTCTAATGGTCCAATTATAAGTATGGCTTCTAAAGAAACAAACACCCCTGTCTCTTTTCCATCCTTAGATAGTAACGAAATTTTATCTCCAGATGAAACCCAAAAAGCTATCTTTTGGTACCAGAGAACTGTGGATAGACATGTAGACCCTTCTGAACCTTCAAAAATGTTAAATTGGACAAATAAAGATGTTAAGTTTGTCAATGATCGACTACAATCCCAAGAGTCTATTCTTGTAGAAATGGAAAAAACCTTAAAAGCCAATGAACTCCATCAAAAAGGAGCATATAACTTCTGCCCTTAGATTACTCAATTCTAAAGTTGATGATGTTTCTAACCATGTAAGAAAGGTTGATAAAAGTCTTGAAAATGCTTCCAAAAATGTTTTAATTTGTCATGATATTCCTAAAATTGTGTCTAAAGAAGTTATAAATGTTGTATAACCTCTTATTAGTCAGTCTGAAGATAATAAAAAAGATATTGCTTCAAAGATTTGTAATACCCATAAGATTGTTCAAAATAGCCTGAACCTTTTGCATGATTCATTTATTGAGTTAACCCATAAAGTTGATCAAGTCCAAGAACATGTCAAGCCTATTCCTGAGATAGTCCCTCATATAGAAAAAATTCTAGAGAACACAGAGAGACCAGAAGAAATTGAACCAAATTGGTCTCAGAAAATTTCCTAGACAGAAGTTGCTAATTCTTCTAGATCTTCAACATGTCATCAGGGAAAATTTTAGTGGCGAATATTCGTAATATGGCGAATATTCCATTTTTGAAAATTTTGAAAAGGCGAATTTTTTGGCACGGGTCAGTGACCTGTTCGCCTAAAAATTACACTTTAATTTTTTTTAGGGGTCGGCTTCGCCTACCCTTGAAAAATATCCCCTATATAAACCTAGATTATTCGCCAGGTAGAACACTTCTACTTCACATTTTTCAATAATATGATATATCTTGTATTATAGACGTGCGACAAGGGGGTAAGTTATTGACGCGCGACAAGGAGGGTTTGTAGACAAGGAGATACTGCAGATATTGACGCATAGTAGATGCATGAAAAAGAGTTTGTTGACGAGCGACATGGAGATTTTTTCGATGAGGAAGAAAAGGGCAGAGGCTACAGACGTGCGACAGCATCCTCAGTGACGCGCGACAGCGCCCTCAGTGACGCACGACATCCCCCTCAGTGACGCGCGACATCCCCCTCAGTGACGCGTGACATCCCCCTCAGTGACGGGCAACATCCCCCTGAGTGACGCGTGACATCCCCCTCAGTGACGCGTGACATCCCCCTCAGTGACGCGCGACATCCCCCTCAGTGACGCGTGACATCCCCCTCAGTGACGCGCGACATCTCCCTCAGTGACGCGCGACAGCACCCTCTGTGACGCGCGTCAGCATCCTCAGTGACAAAGAGTTTGTTGATGAGCGACGCCGAGATTTTTCAATGAGAAAGCAGAGGTCGGAGGCTGCAGACGCGCGACAGGAGATTTTTCTGTCGCACGTCAAAAAAATGCATTGACGCGCGTCAACAGACCTCAGTGACGCGCGTCAACAACCGTAATGACGCGCGTCACTGAGGGTGCTGGGGACAGCACCCTTAGTGATGCGCATCAATAGACCTCAGTGACGTGCGTCATTACGGTTGTTGACGCGCGTCACTGAGGTCTGTTGACGCGCGTCAATGCATTTTTTTGACGTGCGACAGCAAAATCTCCCGTCGCGCGTCTGCAGCCTTCTGTCGTAGCACTTGACAATCAGGCGAAATTTTTTCATACAACCCCCAAAAAATTTGCCTTCCCGCGAAACCGGTTCCGAGGATATTCGCCAGGTATTCTCCAACTTCGATTTCCAAGAGGTCTCTTAAAATGAAATTAGATCTAATTCCTATGAGTTAAATAAAACACACACACAAGTAACCTGCTGTCGGTTAGACCTAACCAATGATGGTTCCTACTTTCCTGAATGATGTTGTTCATAGGTGACCAACGTCGGTCATAGGTGACTGATATCGGTCCCTTCAGGTAACCGATGTCGGTTACTATTTCCTGACCGATGTTGGTCTACAGGTGAATGTTCTCTACAAAACTGATGTTGGTTACTGTGTTTTCCAACAAGTTTCATATTGCATGCTAAACTGAAGTAATTGAGCTCCACAACTCAACAAATCTCCCACTTGGAGATAAATTACTACACTATACATGTACAACATCATTCTTATATCCTTTCCTTAGCTTTGTTTCTTCCTCTTCAAGTCTCAAACTCGAAGACCAACAGAAGTGGAGTGTAGCTCCAACTTCTCCTTTGCTAATGGATTTGTTAGCATATCCGCAGGGTTTTCACTCGTATGAATCTTCTCCAGTTTCAACTGCCCATCCTCCAATACCTGTGCCATATGAAGTGATATCTCAACTGAATGTGTTTCATTTTAGAATGAAACATTGAGTTCTTTGCCAAATGAATTACACTCTGACTGTCACTAAACAATTTACAATCATCTTGCTCCTTTCCCAACTCTTCCATGAACCTGTTCATCCATATCATCTCCTTGCTAGCCTATGTAGCTATAACATACTCTGCCTCTATAGTAGACAAAGCCACAACCTTCTGCAATCTTGAAATCCAACTAATTATCGTCCCACCTACTATGAAAATATATCCAGTAGTGCTCCTTCTACCATCCAGATCTTCAGCCATAGCTGAATCAACATATCCACATAATGAAATACCCAAACCTCCATAGCATAACTACATGCTAGATGTTCCTCTCAAATACCTGAGTATCCATTGGACTACTTTCCAATGCTCTTTACCTGGATTGGCCATATATCTACTCACAACTCCCACTGCCTGTGTAATGTCTGGTCTAGTACAAACCATAACATACATGAGACTCCCAACTACTGAAGCATATGGTACTCATGTCATGTATTTGACCTCCTCATGTGATGATGAACATCGATCTTTTCTCAATTTGAAGTGTCTAGCCATAGGTGTACTAACAAGTTTTACATTATGCATGTTGAACCTTTCTAACACCTTGTAGATATAATCTTCCTGAGACAAATACAATTTCTTATTCTTCATGTCTCTGTGTATTTGCATGCCAAGGATTCTTTTTGCAGATCCTAAATCCTTCATAGAAAATGTGTGAGCTAGCTTTCCCTTAAGCTCACCAATGTCCTGCATACTAGATCCTGCAATAAGCATATCATCCACATACAGTAACAAAATAATATAGCTCCCATTTTCAAGCTTCTTGAAATAAACACAATGGTCAGATTCACATCTCAAGTAACCATGCTCATGCATAAAACTATCAAACCTCATGTACCATTGCCTTGGAGCTTACTTGAGCCCATATAGGCTCTTTTTCAACCTGCACACTAATTTATCCTTACCCTTGACTTCATACCCAAGCAGGTTGCTGCATATAAATCTCTTCATCCAAATCACCATGAAGGAAAGTTTTCTTCACATCTAGTTGCTCTAAATGTAAATCTTCTACTGCAACTAAACTCAATATAGTACGAATAGAAGTCATTTTAACAACAGGAGAAAATATTTCACCAAATTCAATACCTCCTTTCTGTGTAAATCCTTTTATTACAAGTCTTGCCTTGTATCTTTTATGTCGACCCTCTTCTTCCTTGATCTAGTAAACCCACTTATTCTATAATCTCCTCTTACCTACTGGAAACTTAACCAAATCCCAAGTTTGGTTTTATTCCAAGGAGTCCATTTCCTCATCCATGTCATGCTCCCACTAAACGTGGGTCTTATCCAACATTGCTTCTTCAAAACTTTCTAGTTCACCATTATCAGTCAATAATAAATAAAATAGAGAAGGTGTAAATATTTCTGGAGGTTTACTTACCCTTTGTGACCTTCTCACAAGAGTTTGGGGTACTAAAGGCTCATTCTGGACCTCCTGGACATTTGTATCCAAAATTGATAGTGATCGACTCTGGTCACTGTAACCGACGCTCAGTTCTGCTTTCTAACCGATGCCAGTTGCCATCTCTTTTGTTCGATCAGTTTTGATGACTGATGTCGGTCAGGGGTCAACTGACATTGGTTACTATGTAACCCTGTATGTATTACTTTTAAATCTGAGAGTTTCATTTTCATTCACAAACTTCTCAACCGGTTCATCATTGGGTACCAAAATTTGATCCCTGTACATTATCTTTCCATTCCATTCAATATCACGACTCCTAATAATTTTAGAATTCTCTAAATCCCAAAAATGAAATCGAAATCACCAGATCCATAACCAATGAAAGTGCATCTCTTGGATTTTGCATCCAATTTTTTTCTATTTTCCTTATCAACATGCACAAAAGCTTCTGAACCAAAAAATTTAAGAAAAGAAATATCTACCTCTTTTCCGGTCCAAGATTCCTCTGGTATTCCTCCATCTAGTGAACTTGAAGGCCCATGGTTAATCAATAAACCACTGTATACATTGTTTCTACCCAAAACTGTAAGGGCAATCCAGAATGTATCCTCATACTTCTAGCATGTTCCATGATTGTCATGTTCATTCTTTCTGCAACACCATTCTCCTGTGGTGTTCTTGGAACCATTCTTTCTCTACGTATCCCATTCACTGAACAATAATCAATTGAAAGCCTTACTACAGTATTCACCACCATTGTTAGATCTAAGGCACTTTAACTTTGAATTTGATTCATTCTCAACAAGGGATTTCCATCTTTTAAAAGTCTCAAAAACATCAGATTTATGTTTAATACAATAAACCCATACCTTTCTTGTAACATCATCAATGAAAGTAACATAATATTGGGATCCTCCATGAGAAGCTACCTAGAGTTGGTCCCCACACATCTGAGTGTACAAGCTCCAATTTTTGCTTCCTTCTTAGTTGCCCCAACTTTGAGAAATATCACTCTCTTTTGTTTTCCAAAGACACAATGCTCACAGAAATCAAGATCTAAATCTTTCAAATATGATAACTTACCCTTAGCCTTTAAGATCTGCATTCCTTTTTGACTCATATGGCCCAACCGATTATGCCACATGCATGCATCTGAATCTGAAGTAGATAATGTAGAAAATGAATCAGTAACACAGGTAGATAAATATAAAGTTCCTACCTTCTTACCTCTTGCCACAACAAAAGCACCCTTGGTGACTTTCCAAGAGTGTCTGATGTAAAAGTAACCATGCAACCAGATTCACCTAGTTGCCCTGCATAAATAAGATTCCTCTTGAGGCTTGGCACATGCCTCACATCTTTCAATACCCATGTATTTCTATTCTACAATTTTAGATGAACTTCTCTTTTACCAGTAATACTGCAAGGTTCATCATCACCCAAATAAACATGCCCAAAATTTCCTTGGACATAATTTCTGAAATAAACCTTATTAGGGGTTGTATGGAAAGAAGCTCCTGAATCTAAAACCCATGATTCAATTCTATTATCTAAAGAAAGAATAAGAGCATCTTGCATTACCTCTGATGTAGCAAGATTTTCTTCTTTACCTTTGTTTGGTTGTTGGTTCTCTTTATCCTTTGACCAACAATCTTTCTTTGCATGTCCTTTCTTTCCACATTTCCAACAAGTAATTCCCTTACCTCTAGATTTAGATCTGCTATCCCTTGACTTTGATTTCCCATTACTTTTACTCTTGATATCTCTCCTTCTGCCTGCCCCTACTTTCTACATTCAAAGCATTCCCAGATGATGATTCCTTTGTACTCTTCCTGCAAATTTCTTCATTCAAGATTATACTAACCACATCATCAAACTTCAAAATATTATTAGTAGATGTTGTATTACTAACAGTCATTACCAAGTTATCCCAACTATCAGGAAAAGAACATAAGAATAAAAGTGCTTTCACTTCATCATCAAATGGTATATCGACCGATTTTAAATGATTTACAATAGATCAGAAATCATTCAAATGACTAGATCCAGATCCACCTTCATGCATCTTAGAACTAAATATTTTCTTCATCAAATAAACTTTATTTGAAGCACTATGTTTTTCATATAGATTAGCAAGATATTTCATTAACTCTACCGTAGAAGTCACTTCTGTAATATTGGAAGCCACGGATGTTGTCCAGGCTCAATCTTATAGATCCCAAAGCCTTTCTGTCAATAATCTTGCATTCTTCATCAGTCATCTTCGTAGGTCTAAACTTTTCATCCAACGGTAAATACAAATCTCTTTAATATAGATAATCCTCAATCTACATCTTCCATAATTGATAATTTCAGCCATTAAACTTCTCTACCTTGTATTTTTTTTCTTCTTGCCATTGGTATAGCTCCCACTCAATCAGAAAACCCTCAATGAGTAAATTTTTCAGCACACAAAACCACAAACAAATCTATGATACCCGTTGTTGGGGTTAGCACACCGGTTATACATATAATATATCAGATGTAAGCATACATGAAAATAAAAGCGGATATTCTACCAGAATAAATATACAAAACAAGAGATATAAATCAACACCAAATTTAACGTGGTTCACCCAGTGTGGGCTACATCCACCAAGAAACAAGCCAATCTATTATCCAAAAGCTTTCACAAGATATACAATGAAGATTTACAATCTTCCACACCTATCAAATGTACAATACTTTCTTTCTCTCAAGCTTTTTATTCTTCTCCAAGAATTATCTCTCACAATTATTTTCACAAGTAATTCATTAACTTCTTCTTCTAACCCTAGCTTTCATGCTTATATAGGTGTTTATAAAACTTAGGGCACTTAGCCATGCAATTACAATCAATAGATCTACTTTAATACTAAAAATATATGTAATTCCTGAGAGTTAAATAAAACACTCATGCATAAGTAACTGATGCTGGTTAGCCCTAACTGATGATCCTGATTCCTACCTTGCCTGACCGATGCCGGTCATAGGTGACCGATGTCGGTCCCTACATAACCGATGTTAGTTACTGTGTTTTCTAGAAAGTTGATACATATTCATGCTAAACATGAAGTAATTGAGCTCCACAAACTCAACAAATATGAGATAACTTTGGACTTAGATTGAATCATTCTGAGGTCCATTTCTTCATGGTCCCATGAGAAAAATATAAATATATTTTTGACGTAATCGAGATGGAGAGTCCTGCTTCTCATCCTTTGCGCATAATCTTCCAAACATTAGCTTTCTACTCACGTCTTATAATGACTAGCTGGCAGTCATTCTTTCTTTGTGGCTATGTTATTTTATTTCCTTTCACCTTGAACTCATCATAACAACTTGAATATGTTCTAAGGTCACCAATCCCTTTGGAAATTTGAGTTTTTCCTTAACTAAATAACTTGATAACGTCACTAATATCATACAAATCAGATTTACTATTATTTGAATTGAAAATGCAGCCTCATCTTTGAATGAACACTCTGTAGCTAACATGATCTATGCATCAGTAATAAAATAAATGCTAGCTACTTTCGTTATCTAGAACCAATGGCTTGATCATTAATATTGATATGTTGCACATTGTATTTAACAAATATCCTTAGTTGGTGAGAATTGCACACACTCAATGGATGCCATCTGATCTACATTCTTTGTTCAATATCCAAACCACCTAAATATTAGAGAGCATGTCCTATCTCTCTAATGATTTATCCCCAAACTCTATGTTTATAAGCTTTCAAAAGCTTATTATTTGTAGTGCATTGGTTCCTCACTTGGTGGATGATTCAATGGTCAATATGGTACAAAATATTTACAAGGCCTTAATCTGTTTCATGGTTAGTAATCGTGAGAAGACCATGCACAAACACCTCATATGATGTCGTTGGAGCATGTAAAATACAACCTTGCACAAAGAAGAATTTTAGATTCTTAGGAGAAATCATAACAAAAACTGTGTGTAATGTCATCTTTCTAACATCTTTGAGCAATCATAGAACATCTTAGGATAGTCCAGAATGCATCATCCTTAGATCTTGCTTGAGAGGGGTAGGCAGAGTGGCTTCTTCTTTAAGATGTAATAGGATTCCAAGTTTTTGACATAATTCAACATCTGTACATAAGGATCAAATTGATAATTTTCTGGTTTTGCTCATTCATCTAATAACATATCATGTATTGAAGGAGGAGTAGGCTGCTCTTCTGAAACTGAATCTTAATCTTGGTCATTTTCAAGGATGAGACAAACACAATGATTAGAGGGCCATTTCATTTGATTAAACACGATAGGAAAATTTAAAACTTAGCTTGTATGGTGACATCTGTACCATTTACCTGGAGCTTCTTAAGAGTGCATATGAGACTCAATCCTGAAGACTAGTATTCTCCACCCACTTTGGCAGTTTAATGCCAAATCATCTTAATAGACGTATGAATCACAAATAAGGAGGTAAATTAATGAATGATACACCTTGAGTTGTTATTAGACCTAAGCATGAAGGGTTAACACAAGGTCTTTGATGACTCCTAGGATGTTAGGAAATATATCGTAGTGCTCCATTTGTATGTATGGGTGAATAATAATTACATGTGTAATTATTATTATGGTAAATTAGTGAAAGTACAATTACTATGTAAATGTAAATAGTAAATGTAAAATGTGGTTAGTATGTGGTAAGTTAGTAAGTTAGAATAATAAAACAATTAGTATTGTTTTATTATTATATTGGTGAGAGGTTGAAACCATATGGGTGTATGGTTGTACATGAAGACAAATGTTGTTGTAAGGATTGTTATTTTACATCTCCTATATAATGGAGTGTAATGAAATAGTGAATAAGGAATAAAAATATAATATAGAGTTGTTGATTTCAATTATTGTCTATGTAGCTATTTCATGTTTTTTATTAGATCAGAGTAATTTCTACATTTGGTATCAGAGCAGGTTAAATCTGTCTCGAAGATATGATCTTGTAACTTTTGTTTCACGATCTGGGTTTCTCCAAAATTTTACATGTACAACGATCTGTTATAAGGAAGCTACAGAAGAAATTTCAGGATAATAGTTTGTAGTTTGGGAGAAACGTGCAATTTACTATAAGCACATTGATCATTGCTGTTTTTTGAAGAAATCAGAGAATCAAAGGTAATTCAAATCTACATTCAATTTTTTTTTGGATATTTAGATTCAATAAAATGGATACACCATTAGATAAATTTAATGGGCTGAAATTCCATACATGGAGAGTAAAAATCCAGATGCAGTTAATGAATAAAAATCTATGGAGGATAGTAGATGGAAACGAAAAAGCACCTACAGATGTAAGCAAAATTGTAGAATGGGAAGTCTAGAGATGAACAAATAACAAATGAAATTGACTATAATTATGAAGAATTTCTATACTAAGTGAATTTCTTGGAGGAAGGAGGCACAGGAGGTTGGAGGTCATTCAGCGACCTCTCGTCAGTCACCAACGACGGGGCCGTATCAGTTATGGTGATTATTTTTTTATACAGTGTGTTCCTATTGTTTCTTTGTATTTTTGGAAGAGTGTTTGGTTGCAGTGATCCTATTGTGGTTTGAGAATAAAGAAAATTTCACAGGTGAGGGGGGAACATGATCTCAATGTTCCATTTCTAGTTTTCTACATTTCTGGTATTTTCTATATATGCAGCAGATTTCAGCAGAATTTCCTATGTTATTCCCTGCAGTGAGATGTGATGAGGGCTAAGAATAATACTTGGCAATCATGATGTGGTTGTAGGTAAACCACTTGAAAACCTTCATTCTTTGAGTTTGTGACAAAGTTGTAATTAGGGGCTTTTACTTGTTGGTAAACCCTTGCAAAACCATCACCCTTTTGGTTTGTGGTACACCACTTGTAAAACCACCATTTTCGGTTGTTGGTAAACCCTATGCAAAACCATCACCCTTTTGGTTTAATGGTAAACCCTATGCAAAACCATCATTTTTGGTTTATGGTCAACCCTATGAAAAACCATCCATTAGGTTTATGATCATCCTGTAAAATCATCAGATCATGAGCAGGTGCAAGTATAAGGCAGGTTTTCCCCATGTTCGCACTAAGGGGGGGAATGTTAGGAAATATATCTTAGTGCTCCATTTGTATGATCGGGTGAATCCATAATTACATGTGTAATTATGTAATGGTAAATTAGTTACATTTACTATGTAAATGTAAATAGTAAATGTAAAATGTGGTTAGTATGTGGTAAGTTAGTAAGTTAGAATAATAAAACAATTAGTGATTGTTTTATTATTATATTGGTGAGAGGTTGAAACCATATGGGTGTATGGTTGTACATGAAGACAAATGTACCTGTTGTAAGGATTGTTATTTTACATCTCCTATATAATGGAGTGTAATGAAATAGTGAATCATAAGTAAAAAATAATATAGAGTTGTTATTTCAATTATTGTCTGTGTAGCTATTTCATGTAATTCTTTGTATTAGATCAGAGTAATTTCTATTGTAGACGTGGTAACAATTTCCAAAGTTCTTGATAGTGTAAACCTATGGAGTCTTGAAATTTTGTTGCAAGTTTCTTCAACAACTATATAATCTTTTGGATACTATAATTTCATGCAATTGAAGGCTTGAAGATCCTCTATTATGTGGTTACAAGAAGAAATTATTGAAATTTGCAATAGTCACGAGCATGTGTGTCATGGGAAGTAGATCATCCCTAGTGGTTGGAGGATCACCAAGTTTCAAATCAATTTGTTAAGTTGGAATTGTTTTAGATTTTGATTCAATGACTATGAGTTTGCAGATATCTTGAAGCTTGAGGATCAATCATTCATTTGGTGTCAAATGTTTAAGTTCTCCCAAGTTGATAACCCATGATTTGGTTTTATGAATCATAGTGCGAGACATTTTTATAAATTGATGAACACAAATCAAAATATTTTGTCAAACTAATCAACTTACAGAGTGACAGTCTGACACAAGAATTGGTTATGCTCAGATGAAATTATTGTTAAAAGTTGACTACTCCTAAAATGTTCATGCAAACTATTAAGGATTCCCCTCAATGTCAATTGTTTTAAAAATTACAAGTCAAAACATACATTAAAGGATTCATAAACAAGAACTTGATGTATTCAATTTTTTTCAATAGTTGTTTAATGCAAATATAGATTGACAATAGAGACACCTAGTAAAGAAGAAATTGTAAAGTAGGAGAGTGCGAGTGCTTGAACTTTGTGGAAATAAATTTTTAAATAATCATGTTAACATCTTATGTAATTAAGACTTGGGAAGAAATTGTACACAAATTTTCAAATATTAACCTTAGTTGTTAGCCAGACACAGTTTCACTTTTATGTCAATGACATCCAACTAAGAACCTAATTGGGAGGCCAAAACAAAATTAATTGGGAAACAACATAAATAATTTTATATTTTAATTTTGTACATAGTTTTAAGGAAAAAAATGGGTTCTTTGATCATTTTTTGGTTGGAGATTTGGGACTACATGTAAACTGAAAGGTATGCATGAAAACTAGTGGCATTACCAAGATTATAAAAGATTGGACAATAAATGAAGAGATTTAGTGGAATAGATGTTATAATAATGACTGAGTTTTAAATTTCACCCATAATTCAAGCTAAACAAAGGGTGAAATGAAAAATATTCCTAGATTGTTCTAGATTGTAAAAATGTTTATCCAATTCATGATTGTGGTAGGGGTCTTTGCTTAAGAAGCCTTCAATTGTTAAGGGATTTTTGGCAATAAGGGATGAAAAGATGGGATTTTTTTATGATTGTAGGACAACTCTAAGGGTGATTCTGGAATGTTGAAGGTGATAAAGATGCTTTAAAGATGGGTGTGCAAAGTTCCATAAGGTTAAGAATTTTCAGTACAATTTGTGGAATGGAAACACTAAAGTATGCAGTAAAGAAAATTGTAATTCTATAGTTTCATAGATCTGAGTTTAAGATCTATTGCTTCTTAAAACTGTAGAAGTTTTGTTTAGGAGTTTAGGGTTGCATCAAGACTACTTCTAGGTGTTGTTGATTTATACAGAGCTCTATAACTCATATCTAATGTGTTTTAAGGGTGTCAAAATTATTCAATATTTAATGCCTAGTAGTTGATTAACTAAAAGTAGACTATAATATTAGTAGCTATTAGTTAATCTCCTAGGAGTAAATAAAATGCATCAAATAAACACCCTAAGATAATTGTAAATTAAATTATTGCTCTAAAGAAAACTAATGAAATACTAAACCCTGGTAAAATGCAAGATGGAAATGAAAGAACTCAGCTGATAACTAGGATTGTCTAACTGTGTTGAATTGTAGCACACAGGTAAACAGAAGGAGAATGACCATGACATAATCCCAAATGACAGATATGGATGATGTCTGGATAGACTGGGGTAAATGGAGAAGGATAGGGGCTCCCATTGGGAGCTCTGGTATGAGATCTGGGCACCCTGGTTTAGGAAAATGGCCTAGAAAACCTCCTCTTTGTAGGGTTAAAATGTTTTCCTTGAAGCTCTTCTAACTGTCACATCAATTTCTCTGTACTACGCCGAGTGCTCCAAACCTGCAATGGAAGAAATTACCTGTAAAACCCCAAAAAAGTATCAAAACCCTAAAAAATAAAGATGCATAATGAAGGGGTCATACTGTCCTCAACTACCACAATAGTGGACTTACTAAATTGAATGTTGCACTACATCTCAGACCCAATGTAGTTCTAGTGTACGTGTGCATGTGGGATTGTGCCCTAGGTTATTCTTGTTCCAGTCACTTTGTGAAGTAGGGAGAAATAACTAAATGTTGAAAATGTAGTAGTATGTGTGCATGGAATACAATAGACTCCCCTCCTATGAAGTGTGATGCAAATGTCCTAGCTTGTGATTTGATGATGGAGTTATGTGGATGCAAATGTAATAGATTCCTTTCAATGCAACTCTAGATGGAGTGATAGTAGATAGTGATGTTATGGCCCCTCACTATGGTTTCATAACTTTATATTTATAGGGTTCTCTTGGTCTAATTTCATAATTAACCTAGAAAAGTCCGATGACAAGAAATATAAGAATGAAAAATGGATACAAGAGGCGTAAATAATGGCAAAAAAGTGGAAAAGAGATCAGGGTTCCCCTAGGTGGGACCAAGGCACCCATGGGTGCCCTAATATTAAATATGGGTGCTCCAGCTAGGGTTAAGATGATGTGGGATATTTAGAAATCGCTGGGTAAATAGGTTCAGTAGGTCACAAAATACAAAATAAAATAAATAAATGGCCATCAATAATGGGGGTTAATTAGTAATTTCTTCCCTTAAGAACCATCTAAATAGTATTATTAGACTGGGATAAATAAATTTGTATAGTGCATGATTTTGTGACTACATTTTTCCACAATTTAGGTTGGTGAGTGGAAATCTTGATAACATAAAGTAGATAAAGATGCATTCCTGATGATACTATAGAGATGATGAAAGAAGGTGTGCAAAAGTAATAGACAAGAGTGTGGAATGAGAAAAATATGGAAGTGGGAAACTAAGGATGAAAAAGGTGCAAAGAGAAACAGTGATGAGAGTGAACCTAGGGTATAAACATGTATGTGTAGCTGTTGTAGTTTGTAGTGTACCTGCATGGTTAACATAAAACATATGTGTTCACGAAATGTTATTCTTGTCAATGTATTGTTTCCCCGATTTGACTACTTTTTCTATCATATGAATAGGACTTGCAAGGAGAAAACAATGATTAAGTATATCAAATATGTATGAATGTTATCTGCTATTGGTAAAAGACACATGTAAATGTAAAATATGCAAAGTGTAAATGTGCAATTGTAAATGGAAATGTAAATGATAAATGAAACATGTGCACCTAATCCATGTTGAGAAATAGTGTAAAAGGATATTCTTGTTAAATATGAATTTTTTTGGTGATCTCACGCCACCCTGGATGAAGTAGTGTAGGGAGGAAATGCGTTGTGTCCTCTAAGCTCTTATGGAATCACTTCTTCCTAAATGTATGTGAAGAGATATTTGTACTATCCTAGTTTTTTGGGAGATCCAACACCATTGGCTGAAAATTATAGTGAGACAAACCCACTATGTCCTCCAAGCCTGTTAACTACTCCTCAAGTAATGCTAAGGAGTACCATGTTTTTTAAAATCCACTATGTATGGGGAATATATTAGACTGGTATGAACATATTGCTAATATCACTAAGTGTCATGAAAGTGCACATTTTCACTAATCTGGTGTAAATATTTTGTGTAAGTAGAAACACCCCTAAATGATGCCAAACGTCTTTGCAAGTGCATACGATTTCATTGATGGGAGACATGCAGCTCCTAAAAGAAGACAAACCAAAAAGATATGTAGGATTCTAATGCTTGGTAATAAACCAAAGCACGGAAAAACAAGAAGGGTAGCCAAAAGCAAGTGTAAAAAAGGTATGTATATAGTAAACAATGTGTAATCTACCCAAATTGTGTAATAACTTCCAAGAAATGTAAATAAATAGGATGTACTTAGAAGACAATGTACACCACACAAAGTGGGTTGCATTAACATGGGACATCACTCATGATGTCAAAGGAATGAAATATGTGTTTTTTTGAAAATGTGAAAATTAAGTGCACACACCAAACATAGGGCAAGGCCTGCATACAATAGAAAACAAGAGCAATGAATAACATACAACGTAAATAAATAAGTATGGAAACCATGTATCCTTGCCTAGAAAATGTTGCACATGAAGCACCCATTAGCATGTTAGAAAGATAACTAGAGTATGTCAACAAACATGAATTCACCTAATAAATGATGTAAAGTGTTGTTATGAAATCTGCAAAATAAAGGGGTAATAATACCTGTTAGTGTCGTGTGTGGATGCCCTTAGGACTGTAGTAGTAAGGGTAGAAGGCAAGCATGTGTTACATTTAGAAGACCTGTATAGTTCTGTGATCAACAACTAGAAGAAGGTGTGAATGTGTATGTGGAGGTAATGAAATAAATAAATGACATACAAGATGGAAACCCAAAGGTAAGCGATGTGTAATAAAGTGAGGAATGAAGTAAAAAGTGCAAGATAAATGAAACCATAATAGTCACGAAATATGTTCAATACATTAATGGGATAGAACGTACATATGTCAAATCCGTGAATGAAGGAATCCTAGCTGTGTCATCGAGTTTAGAATGAAAGTAGATGTTAATCGTTTAGTCTAATCACTTATGAATGTTGGTATCCTTGAGTGGTGATGAAATAAACATTGAGATAGATGTGCATTAACCATCTTGGTCCTAAGTGTTGCACCACCATAATTAGTGAAATGTGGAGTTGTTTGACTTGGAGCTTAAGCGTATATTAAGCCGACTAATGCTCAAAAGGGCTCTAGTGGTTTGAGTAACCTAAGTGTATACCACTACAAAATGATAGTCTTAGGTTTTAGATAATAGCTATTGGCATTTAACTTATAGGCTAACCCATGCTTGTCACAAAGAATATCTAAAAGTATAAAATAAGATATATGGTACAGGTAAATGAATTTAGTGTGTTGGTGAGTAAACGTAAAGTGTGAATTTTTTAGAGGAGAATAGAGGAACGACTAATTAAGACATTCTTTGAGGTTCATGTAAATGTCTTTTATAATGAAATAATAGTAAATTGTTGAATAGGAAGGAAGAGCAAGCAACACATGCAGTCAATAAGTTCAGAAGGTTGAAGTATGAGAAGTGTGGGTGTGTGAAGAATACAAGAGGAGTGAAATGTGAATGGTTTAAGTGATTTATTGCTCACAAATTGGTTGAGTTTGTGTTTGACATTCATGATTGGTGTCTCTATGTGAGTTGGTGTGTAGGACACCTAAAATTAGCACCAATAATCCCCATGTCTGCGTTTGATGGACACACCCCTTCACTATCACATCACTATCATATTATACATTAAAATCTATTATCACATACACCATAATTTGAGCTTGATCCATTAAATCCTTATCCTAAGTATGGAGTTTTCTCCCATTATATTTACTCCCCAAAAATATTCTTTTACAGCTGCAAAATCCTATTTACCCTTTCCTAAACCACCCAAAGCCACTTAGAAACCAAAATCAAGTAAGACAAAACAAATAAACACCTTCTCAACCATTTAACAACATTCCTAACCTTCATAACCCCTTTCTAACCTACATCCTTTGTTAAAACAGACAAATGCCTTGATTAGATAGTTGAGTTTGTAAAACTTTATCCAAATTTCCTGAAGATGTGATGATTTATATTAACTACTTTTCCATATTTCCTAGATCGTCGATGATTCTCATGGGGGGCATGTGCTCATACCTTCATTCAGAGTACTTCCTCCACTTTGAATTATTGGTTGGAAATCTTCAAGTCCTCATCGACTTAAATCTTATTGTGATCATAGTCAGATATCGATGTGATGCCCACAATGCATCAATATGCCTCTATACACCCTTTGGAGGCCACTCAAATGGGTTCAATCTGCCAACATCTAGAATCCTTATTCTCTCTGGTAACTAGTTATTCCCTTTGGCCCCTTCATTTAGCTGAAATATTTACAAGGTAAGTACCTCGTTCTCCTTGATATTATTATGCATATTTCTATATGCAATCGTCGGTGATTCCTGAGACATGCCAACGATTGTCGTGATATCACGTGAGATTCACCTCAAGTCAGCGATCCACTACCCTTTAGAAACCTTTAATCCTCTAGCCACATTGTATGATATATACATCCAAACTCCATGCATCCTTTGGTCATCCTCCATAGTCTTCCTATGGCCTCCAGATAATGGCCCTTGACCCATATGTAATCCAACATTGATCTATATGTATCAGTATCCATCATCCTACTCCACACATCTAAATCTATCATCTTGCCACCATTCGAACAAATATACTTGCCTACATCACTTGCACGTGAGCCCACCAATTTGTGATCCCTCAGTATAGGGATATATCACCATAGAGCCCATCATATGTAACAAAGTGGTGGCCCCTAGTTCAGTCCTAGCATGGTCCTTGTGTGAACATTGTATGGTCCATGTAAAAATGTTCGCTATTACACATCTTGCCCAAGCATATCTAGATTAATCCTCTATATGACATGAAAATTATGCATCTTATGCAAGAATGTCATTGACTTCCAGGGATTGTTATCCATTGCAACAGAAGATCTAGCAATATCTATCTAATCAATGAACTTCTTCAATGTGATCATAGGTTTTTCCTAACCTAAGTATAGGAAGACTTTCATGGATCAATGTACAACATTGGGTCCCATGGGTAAAGTACTACCTAAATGGCCCTCATCTACATTGAGCATCGGTTTTGTATTGACCATCACTTGAACCCTCTCAATTTAACATAGAAAAGAAATCACAATATGTGATATACATCCTTCCATAGTCATGGTGCTCTGGTAGGCAACCAAAATGTGCAAGTATCTTATACACCAAGTTGGTTCAACAATGGCTAAGTTTCATTGTAATATATTATGGGGAACATCCCCCATCTTCAGTGAGTTATGTGCCATAAGTCACACGGTCTAGTACATCCCACTCATCATCTGATTAGAAACCCTAATAGTTTGACAATGTGCTCAAATGTAGCATTTAATTATGTGAACTTGGAATGTAGATAAAGTAGTATCTTCTAAACACAAAATTTTGAAAGGAATGATAACCAAATCGTACCAAGCCAAGAACACAAATGCTAATCAAACACCACGATCAATAAGATGAAATCAATTCGCCAGAATAACTTTACATAAACCTTTGCAAACAAATGAGCAACAATATCATATATTATTATGGAACTCAATGAAATACAATGAGAATGGGCCTTGCTTATATAGGCAAGGAATAACAATCTAAGAACCAGTCAAGGTCGTAGATCAAGCCATAAATCATGGAAAGAACTAGTCATCAAAGAACTAGTCAAGTCCATAGATTTATGAGAGAACTAGACATCAAGGATCTAGTCAATACCATAGATCTAGGAAAGAACTATTCAATACCATAGATCAAGAAAAGAATTATACCTAACAACTAGATAATATCTCCTAATATCTAAATAAATAAAAACAAATATCCACACACATAAGTGGGTGAGGATAAATACAATAAAGGTAAATAAAGTACCTAGGTGAACATGAGCTAAGGTAAATACCTATCTCTAACATATTGTCAACATTCAAACACGACATTATATTCCTCAAATACAGTGCAAAAAAACACACATTTTTATGACATCTACTATGTTACACATTAAAACATTATCACACATTTATTTTTGGCTCAATGTTCATCCTCATCATCACTATCCCTTTAGGCTATAAAGGGGGGCATTACTCAGGGTCATCCGACATAACACCTCACACTGTAGTATGCAGGTGCTACATTTCTAATTTGTCATTATCAAAAATTTTCTCATACATCATGCAAGGCATTTCACACCATTTTCTACCAATTCCCCCTAATGACATAAACAACAAGCGTAAAATCTGCTCCATGAGTAGGTCCAAACACATTCAAATCTAGAAACAAAAATCTTCTACTATTTGGATCAACAATCTCTGGAAATAAACATAGCGTAATTTTCCTCCCAATGACATTTGGGAGTTACATCACCACTTTCCCACATGACCTAACATGGGAAGTTACCTCTACATCTTTATATTGCTTCTAGTGATGCCATAATATGGAAGTCGTCTCATCTCAAATCAGAGGTCACCCATTGAAGTGGGGGCAATACTTGACGTCATTACCTTTCACACTACTCATATATGGGTTATTCTCACTTTATCACAATCGTGCAAAATGTATCGAAATGAAATGCTTATTCACTTTTTCCTGCATTACTAGAAATTTATAGTTAAACTTGGAGGGTCAACCTCTTCCTACACTCTTCTATAGTCATCATTTATGTTTATTCTCCTAACTAATGCACATCCCTACACGATTTCAATCATATCTTGAGAATCACTAAATCTCAATTTTTGTATTAGTTTCCCCACATCATTATCTCTTCAACATAATCAACACGTTGACTATCATATATGTTCTTATTCACATTCCAAAAACACTTATATTTCTCCTGGTGCAACAGTTTCAATTCAATTTACACACTTGAATTTTATTCAACATCTACTATGGGGGGGGGATGCAGACTTACGATTACAATTACATATATCACACATGTTATTTTATATATGGCTTCAGTGTTCATAATGACTCATCATCACTCTCCCTTTTATCTGAAAGGGGGGCATATACTCAGGGTCATCCTATGGATTCCTGTCTCTCGGCATTCGCTACACTATCATTCGTACATTTCTAAACTAATGCCCATTATACAAAAATTTTTCTCATGGGCATCATGCCCTCTTTGATTTCACACCACATTTGAGGTAGTCTTTTCGATTCCCCACTATATGACGAGGTAAGCCGGCATGGGGTCAATAGTGTCGAAATAAGAAAAATCTCCATGATATAATCAATCAAACACATTCAAATTTCAATCAAAAATCTTCTACTATTCGAATCACATGCAATCAATTACTTTGATGCACAACACAAGAAAGGGAACTTCATTTTTCTATCCTAGATGACCTAATTTAGGGAGTTACATCACCACTTTCCCATATGACCTAACATGGGAAGTTACCTAGGACATCTTTCTATTGCACACACAAGTGACATAACATGGAATGTAGTGTCTCACACAGTATTGTGAGTTCACCCTTGCCAAGTGGGGGCAATTCAGACGTCATTACCTTTCCTATACTGCTCATATATTAGGGTTATTAGGAGGTCATTTGATCGAAATTTATCAGGTACCTCGTATCCAAATGAACAAACGAGAAATCAAAGTCTTTGTGAAATCTGCGATACAAATTAGGTCTAGAACTTTTGGGGATGTAGTTAAAGTTGGAGGGTAAAACTAGACCTCTCTCCCTACACTCTTCCTCTAGTAGTAGAGCATTCCCAAATCTCTGCATTTTTTCACACACACAAAATTGTAGTTGGGAACTTTTCCATCACTCCCTAGACACCCATCGAAATCAAGGTAAGTTCCATCAATTTCATTTGTTTTCGAAATCTCCAATCAAGTCAAATATCAAATTTTTATCATCAATCTTGCTTTACTGTATCCTCACAACATAACTGCCATATCTTATTTATGCAATAGCATAAGATCAACAATATTGATCCATGGTGACTGTCACCATTATATTGTCTCTCTATTCATGTAGGACCATACTTCCATAGCATAAGGATTCTTCAGGTGTGTAGGATCTTCTCAGGAAGCTATGTTCCTTACTTCCTTTACCCTACTTGAATTTTATTCAAATAACATAAAGGGGGGAAAATGTAGACACAAAATTCAAATGCACTTAATACTATTTAAGTATAATATGCAAAGTATGGGTCCGAATGTTAATATATATGGATCTTGTGTAAGAAAAGTATTCATACTTGACACCAAAGCATTAACTCACTGGTTAGTCTATTCTTGTGAGTTTAATGTTTCCCTATTCTCCTTTTATCTTTCACAATTCGAATCAAGGGGATTGTTGCATCTAGTTCTAGGAAAGATCCATAGGGATCTTTGTAATTTATCTCTCGGTCTTTGTACAGCTCATCAAATCATGATTGTCTCTGGACACTAGATGCGGTTTTAGTGACTAGACAATAGCGCCCAATGCATATCCTTGAGTCCATCTGTGTGTGGATCACATGCCCTCTTTGTTTATTATCTATATTTTTTAAATTTGAGGTCTAATATTTTCGAAGTTTTGTACAACTCATATCCTGAGGTATATTCTTAGTAAGGGCATGTTGGGTCAATAGTGTCAAAATTCAAGAAAGAGATTTCCTTATATAAACACAACATATATACCATTATAATGGCTGGCAATTTTTATCAATGACTTATCTATCTACATATCTTAAGGGACTAGCATTTGGGCACATTGAAAACTTTTCATACACACTGCACATGAAAGGGAACTTCAAGATAAAAATTCTATCCCACACATTTGCATTTTATCTAGCTTTAAAACCCTTAAAGCAGGGATCTGGGATAGTCATGAGAGCTTATTATTTCCACCTCCAAATGATCTAAAATTTGGACTATAAATGGATGATGACTTTATGCAAATGGATTTTAACCATTTTTCTATATTATATGTTTATCCGTAGTTGTGATGAAAACTCATTCTAGACCCTGTTATGAGAATACAAAAATCATGCTCAGACCTGGTAAAATGAGCATAACTCACGTTTTTTGAGGAGATGGGGTCTGAAATTTTGAGGGTAGAAGCATTGGGAAATTATTCAAGTGGGTTTTAATGGATTTAATGATTTGAAAATTTCACAGATAGTTTTTTACTAACGATAAATATTTTTTGGCTGGGACCCTACCCAAATACAAAAAGTCCAAAGCCCAGATATTCAATGCATTACATAGAAACCAAAACAAGATTGGATAAGCAACCAATAAACAAGTAGCTAAAAAACAACAAGAAGTTAGCAAAATTACAACACAATATCAACATAATGTCAGCAACTTTGCAACAGAGATACAAAAAACAACAACCCAAAATAAGGGTGATCAAACAAGATTATTTCATGAGCTTATGGAAGTTCTTAACCTCATCAAGTCCATTTTTGATATCATTGAAGCTTGTCTCTTTTTTGGATTTGTCTCTTCCTTTTTGAATGTCAAATTACAAAATGAAAAAAGAAATAAAGTCCATGGTATTCTTCTACATGTTGAGGATGTCACATTGTTTGGTCTTGATCTTTTCCATTTCTTTTTCAATATTGTTGACATGATTGCTAAGATCTAACACTATTTTTCTATCAACCGATCCAAAAACAATTTTAGACTTGCATGCATTAATTCTACCCTTGAGCATTTTAAGTTTTTTCTAGTTAGGTATCTAACTCATTGGTTGTCTTCGCAGTAGTTACCGTAGAGGATTCAGGACCATATTTTCCAATAGAGAACAACCCTAGAATAGCCTCCCCTTCACCAATAATTGGATGGGAAGAGACATGGGTAGTGTGAGAGGGTTTATAATTGCTCCTAAGGTATCTGCCAATAAAATAGCTCTAGTTGTGCAAGTGTGATTTAAATTTACAATTCGGAAAAAATATAACGTGTTTTTCCAATCACCCAGTAAGGGCTCCCTACAACTCCAATAGTGCTTGCAAATATTAAAAGTGAGTAATAGTGAAAATCAAGGTTCATACAAGTACATAGAGAAAATAGAGCATAAAGCATACAATGAAAAAAACAAACATGTGTATAGATAATACAATGGCATATTGCATACAAGGGCATAGAGAAAACAATTGCATAAAAGTAATCATAAAGAAGATAATACATAGAAAACGCATATGTAGAGTAAATGATGTATGAAAAAATCACATGGTGGTTACCTTGTAAGGTGGTATGTAACACATGTGATCATACAAAGGGTATTTTTTATTTATAGATAAGGGTGGTAGTGTAAAAGGGAGTCCTAATAATGAGGTTATGTAGTGGTAAATCCTAAAAAATAAAGGGTAATATTTAGAATATCATGATCACTCATGTTTTGGATATTTTTTACCAAGTGGCCTCCTTGTGAAAGCAATGTGTACATAACATATGTATGATTGTAGGTATCTCCCAAAGTATAAGGCTTAAAAAATCACCAAGTATGAAAAATATGATCTAAATAGGCTCAATGTGTAAGATGTCCCTAGTGTATGTATGCCTCATATGTGGTAGGTGTCCCCTATAGTATAGGTTTGTAAGAAGTCACCAAATGTATGTATAATGTCCATCAAATTTAGCGGTATTTGTAAACGTCTTATTTGTACAATGAAGAATAGGTGCACAATGATGTAGGGTTTGTAGAGTGTCGAATCTGAAACATGTAGGTAATCATACTTTATGTTATACGCACAGTTATTTCATTTATGTTTATAATGGAATAAAAATATACAAGTTAAAATGAATGACACAACTTAATCTATCATGTTACATAACTTTGAATTACGTGTATTATTATTTTATCGAGCTTCTTACATGTGTTTGATCGTTAAGCGTAGGACTAGGAAATTAGGAGGCATCGATTTTCATCCCTAGTTGTGTAAGGGTGATTTAAAATTCTAGTTTAAAAAAATGGTGTGTTTTCCTAGTCACCTATCGAGGCTCCCTATAACGTCAATAGTGCCTGTAAAGATTAAAATTTAGTAAGAATGATAATTAAGGTGCATAAAGAAAACAAATCGTAAAACATATAATAGATAAATCAAACATGTGTATAGAGAATACAATGACATATTGCATACCAGTGCACAAAGAAAACAAAGCATAGAGCATGCAATGTCATAGAGAAAACAAGTGCATAGAAGCAATCATAAATCAAAAAATTTGTAGAAAATACCTATGTAGAGTAAATGACATGTGAAGCAATCACTAGGTGGTCACCTTGGTAAGGTGGTATATAATAAGTGTGATCATACATGGGGTAGTTTTTATTTACATTTTTTGGATTGGTATATTAGTATAGATAAGGGTGGTAGTGTAAAAGGGGGCCTTAATAATGAGGTTATGTAGTCGTAAATCCTAAAAATAAGGAGTAATATTTAGAATCCCATGATTACTCTTGTTTTCGATGTTTTTTACCAAGTGACCTCCTCGTGGAAGTAGTGTGTACATAGTATATGTATGATGGTAGGTATCCCCCAAGGTATAAAGCTTAAGATTCACCAAGTATGAAAAATATTATCTAATTAGGATCAATGTGTAAGATGCCCCTAATGTAGGTATGCTTCCTATGTGGTAGGTGTCTCTTATAGTAAG
Source organism: Taxus chinensis (assembly GCA_019776745.2). NCBI lineage: Eukaryota > Viridiplantae > Streptophyta > Pinopsida > Cupressales > Taxaceae > Taxus > Taxus chinensis. The sequence continues at coordinate 36,340 of JAHRHJ020000538.1, read as the reverse complement.
GTTTGTAAGAAGTCGCCAAATGTATGTATAATGTCCATCGAACTTAGGGGTATTTGCAACCATCTTATTTGTACTACAATGAACAAAGCACAATGATGTAGGATTTGTAGAGTGTTGAATCTGAAACATGTAGGTAATCATACGTAATGTTATGTCCAGTTATTTCATTTATGTTTATAATTGAAGAAAAATATATGCATTAAATTGAATGACACGACTTAATCTATCATTTTAGATAACTTTGAATTACATATATTAGTATTATATTGTTTCTTCCATGTGTTTGATTGTTAAGCGTAGGACAAGGAAATTGGGAGGCGTTGATTTTTGTCTCCGGTTGTGTAAGGGTGATTTAAAATTCCAATTCAAAACAATAAAAATGGTGTGATTTTCTAGTCACTCGTTGGGGTCTCCCTATAGTGTCAATAGTGTATGTGAAGATTAAAAGTCAGTAAGAGTGAAAATTAAGGTGCATAGAGAAAATAGATCATAAAGCATATAATGGATAAAGCAAACACATGTATAGAGAATACAATGAAATATTACATACAATTGTATAGAAGCTATCATAAATCAGATTATGTATAACAAATATATGCATAGAGTAAATGATGTACGAAACAATCACAAGGTGGTCACCTTAGTAAGGTGGTATGTAACACACACAATCATACATGGGGTTGTTTTTATTTACATTTGTTCATCAGTATATTGGTATAGATAAAGGTGGTGGTGTAAAAGGGGGCCCTAATAATGAGGTTATGGGGTGGTAAATCCTAAAAATAAGGGGTAATATTTAGAATCCCATGATTGCTCATGTTTTGGATATTTTTTACCAAGTGACATGTAGGTATCCCCTAAGGTATAATGCTTAAGAATTCACCAAGTATGAAAAATATGATCTAATTAGGCTCAATTTGAAAGATGCCCCTGGTGTAGGTATGCCTATTATGTGGAAGGTGTCCCCTATAGTATAGGTTTGTAAGAAGTCGTCAAATGTATATATAATGTCCATCGAATTCAAGGGTATTTGCAACCATCTTGTTTGTACTACAAGGAACGAGCTTACAATTATGTAGGGTTTATAGAGTGTTGAATTTAAATAACTAGAATTTCTATGCAATGAATGAGTAAGTCAATTGTAGAACCTAGTTATGTATTTCTTCCATATTTTATGTTTTTGTATTTTTTGACAAAATGATATGAACAAAACTACCTGCTTAAATTCAAATTAAGGACCTTCTACCATAGGTTGTAGCAATATAAGATAAGGACCTTGTACCATAGGTTGTAGCAATATAAGAGATGAGGTAAGGTCTTGGGTAATAGTTGGTCCCTCAAAAATCACATTAAACACCTAAAATGTGTTACATCATCAGGTGATGACCTAGTCATAGACTAGAGATGAGGTGTCATAAGGTTGATAATCATGTTAAGGAAAATGCCATTTGTGGTTGGATAGTAGAAGGATATGTGTGTGTAAAAACTATGCTCGAGTGATTGCACTCACACCTTGAGTAAGGAAACCATAGGAGGTTATCCTATGATCTCGTCAATGGGGTGATCATCGAGATAGTGTAATCATCATCTTAATCTAATTTGTATCCATGTATAACATGGTATCCTGAAATATCGACATCAGTAGCCTGTGTATACATAACATGTGAGTCACAAGTAGACATAGTAACCTTAGGCTATCAACATGTACGGGGAAAGTACATTGATGTCTCATGTGGGTCACACTCACAAGGTTTTTTCCTAACTAGTATTTGTCGTGCATGGGTAGGAAACACAGGGTGTACTCAAGGAGGAGAAAATGTCAAAACATGTTCATGGTGAGGTTGTATCATTGTGTGTTGTATAATTTGTCTAGGAATATGATCAAAACTTTGAATAGGCTGCAAAGGTTTTGTCTTGGTATGAGACACCTCCTGTTGGGTCTGAATAGAAGTAGGCATTGTGATAGGCCAAACATAGTACTCATAACAAACACTAGGAATATAAACCACAATCTTGTTGAGTATGCACTCTAAGCATATTTGCAAGGTGGAAGGGATAACGCATGTCTAGCAAATCCATGGGCATCCAAGTAGCATGTTGACTGTGTTTTGAGAAGAAACTACAAGGAACCATATGGCCATACTCTTAGGCCTAACATATAAAGGTAATATTATCCCCCTAAGTGGGTTTTTGTATTGGTTGTCAAAACCTTGAATTGTTACCATAGTGTCCAATGTGGTCTCGTGTAGTATAGCCTAGGGATGTAAGAAGTGCCATAGTGCAAAGGTTTCAAATAGATCCATTGTCTACCATCACACTTTGGATTAGATGTGAATTAATATGTGCTCAAATGAAAAAAGGTCTAGATGCAATTCCTCATCATTGAGAGGAACCTTTCAATCTACAAATGTAATTGCTGGTGTCAATTCTAATACCTTCGTTGTCAAACCAATCATACCATCAATAGGATGGAGCTTAGCCACATAGGTCAACAAAGGAGGTACCGTGTGTTAAGTCATATGTACTTCATCGCCCTTTGGTGTCTCTACATGGTATGGTAATGGATCAACAAACACTTTCAATTTATCATAAGGTTGAGCCATTGTTACGTTGGTAGATGTTTCCAAGTCCTATATATAAAGAGTGTTTTTGTTTAATTAGGACTTGGATCTTACAACATTATAAGAAACATCTATTTGTTGAATGTCTAGGACATCTATGGTAATGACAAGATAGTTTGCAATCAAATCTCACACTTTGGGGTCTATTAATATCAATCACCAGGTGGAAGTAACTCAAGTAAGTTGCGCTCAAAGAGTATTTGTAATACCTTATTCGAAGGTTTTGGCAAATAGGTCAATTGCCTTTTTAAAGGTATAGTAAGGACTACATCAATGTTTATCATACGCCATTGATAGTTTTTTCCTCAACCTTATTATTGTCCTTTGGTTTACCTTTATATGAGGGTTTTGATTTGAATTTGTTTTCATTGGCTTTCACCATAATTTTACCTATTGGCTATAATGAGCTTGGTTTCATAGATCTTGACGGTCTAACATAGGCTTTCAAAGGATGTGAAGGTAGCAAACATGATCTTCTCTCTGAGCGGTGTGATAAGGTTAGCAATGAATACTTCATTTAACTCACCCTCGTCAATGTGCTTAGGCCCTCAAGAGAGCATTGTCTTGTAACGCACAACATAATCTACAACCCTCTCATTAAATTATTGCTTGATTTGAGTAATTTGGGCAAATGAGAGGTGCTCACCAATGTTGATTGAGAAATGAGAAATGAATTTATCGCCCAAAGTTTGGAATGAATGTATTGAACCTGATGGGAGGGTATAGAACCAATCTAACACACACTCTTTGACAGTACATGGAAGGAGCTTGGATAGCAAGATATCATTACCTCCATAGTCCATACATGAGGCCATAAAGGCACAAAGGTGTCATTGCATATCAACCTTACAATCATAGAATGAGAACTTGGGTGGAGCAAACCTAGGTGGTAATGGATAGCCAAAGAGCTCAAGGGCTAATGGATTATTAAGTGATCATATAGAGCTCATATTGACTTGTAATATACCTTGCATGAGAAGGGATATTTAAGCGTCCATGTCTTGGAGGAGTTGAAATATGCATTAGAAATATGGTTTTGAACAACATGTGTAGTGCTAGGTCTTGTAGTGGAAGCCACATATTGTGTAGGCAAAGGAATAGAAGCTTGGAGGACCAAGTGTGATGCCCCCATAGCAGGAACATTAAATGTAGGTAAAGCTTGGGTAAACAACTGGTTAGTAATCCTTATGGGGGAAGGGAGTATCTAATAGGTGGATTCATAACACTTGAGGGTTCTGAGTTTCCCCCATCTTGCTTTTATCAAGGAGTGTCTTTTCAACATAAAGTAATTAAGGAATTTAAGGATTTTCCATTATATATTGTTCTAGCTCCTCTATCATTTCTTCATCAACATGAGAAGTATGACCAGGAGGGTCCATAGAAGAAGAAATATTAATATTGGCCATTGTGGCTATTTAAAACACACAAGCATATTAAGGTTTTGAAAAACACCATAAAAAATGTTACGGTGCTTAAAATCATATTTAAAAATATGAAACCCTAGGGGTGAGGAACGAAGCCATAGGATGGCATGATCGATAGATAAAGTGGGTTCACCAAAATGTGATATCAAAAGTGAAGTTAATCTAATTAAGATATTACTAATATGTGTAAACATAATTCTAGAATATCAATAACAATAAAAGAGCTCTAAGATTATGTAAAGGATGCAATTTCACTTAAGCACAACTTCTAGATTATAACAACTATGGTTAGGATTTAGTAAGAATTCGTCATTCTACTAGACAGAAAGGTGTGATAATGATTTGAAACTGAATAAGGATGATATGCATGGTGCCATAATTTTGTCTGTAAACTTTGGGAGGTTGGAACAAAATGGAGGATAGGTTCAATTGACTAAGATGTGTTTGCTTGACAAATATGTCATGTTATTTTCAAAAGCATCCTCTGCTACTATGACCTACAATCTACATCAAGAACATGTTGTGACTATGTCTTTGGATCTAGGATTTGTGTTTAGATCTTCACAGTAACTTTGTTGTACCTACAAATAGCCTTTATTTGTTTTATAGACATAATGGCCTAAAAAATGGTTATTCGTCGTATTCACTAGAGTGACCTCAAGTGCCTCCAATGGCACAAAGAGTGTTGTACCACGCACCAATATGCCAAAGCAGGATCAAGCCATGCGTAGTTCTCCAAATCCTAGGGTGGAGTGGAGGTTAGAAAAGTGTGTATAAAAATGGAGTCCTAATTCGGCCCTCAATACTAAACAATGATGTGTGGCTTGACTTTTAGTGTGTGATATGACCAACGACAATAAATAATAGATGTATTCAGACTTGCATAGCTTTTTGTAAAGTGGTCCAAGGAAAAGATGCTTTGAAGTTGGGCTCAAAGACCACCTTAGAGTGTGCTTGGATGATGCAGGAGCATCATGTACATAGTCTAATTTTGGCTTGATTAGCCTTTGTAGGGTGTCTTAGGAGGATTTGCAAAGGTTTTGGTCCATATGGACCCCTCATAATGTAATAAGTGGCATTTTGGAGGTTTCCCTCCAAAATCCACTTTGAATATTCAAATTAGCCTAGTTGTGTAATCTAAGCCTAGGTGTTAATACAGTAGACTTTTAAGTGTTAGATTAGATTTACATCAATGTAATAAGGATGGTCATGACATGAAAATTGCCTCTAATTACCCTACCTAGGTATAAACTCAATATAGTTGGTTGAACCATGGTGGAGTTAGTTGTTAGAAACCTAACTACCTACCAATCTTCATAATGATGTAAAGGAACTCGAATGAAAGGTTTATGAGAGAGAGAGAGAGAGAGAGAGAGAGAGAGTACAGGTTAGAAGAGAAAGACATCACTGTAATAGAGCCTTTAAGGCTCATGGAAGCTTGTATAATTTAGGAATGATCTAATAAAAGGCTTCTTTGTGCAAGAATTATGATAAATGTTGATGAATGGATGAACTTGGTGTATCTTGAATGTCTTTCATGATCCTTATGTGTTGTTACAAGTATTAAGTAGGCTATGCAGACTCAGAGAAGACCATGGAAGTTTGTAGAAGTGTTCATGAGAGTAGACAAGACTCGAGACAAGAGAAACTATGAAGAAGAAGCTAAAGGCTTGTGTGTGTAAAATGTTACCTCTAGTTTTAAAAGCTTTTGATGTAATCCCACAGCTAATGCATGATCAAAATGGTTTTATGAAGAGTGATAGAAATTCATAAATTGCAGGTGATGATGGTTTGTTTGGAAGTATGAAATATGAAATTAACTCCAAAATAAGTGTCCTCAGGTTGTGCCTTAGTTTTAGGACTAAGTTGAACTAAAGGAGGTGTATTTCAATCATAAATGCTATGAAATTTGCCAAGATTGGAAAAATGAGGCTTTGAAAGTGCTAAAGGAGTTGCATGCACAATTGTCAAAAGAAAGGAAAGAATTAGGTAAGCCAAACAAATTAGTATTTTGTGAGCATTTCCTTTATACCATGTTTTAGGGGTTTCAGTGGTTTAAGAGAAAGTAAATTGCATGAAAATAGTACCCTGAGTGTTAACATTCTGAATCTTTATATTAGAGTGCATGGGAAGTGAAGGTGATGTGATAAGATATTGTTAGAGGTGTTTTTAGACTCAAAAGTGATTATACAGTCTTGCCTATGATAGGATGCAGAGACGATAATTTACAAGGGAAGTCAAACATGCACGTTAGTTGATTACTAATCTGAGAACTATGAATACCTTGATGGATGGTAAGTATAATGAAAAGGTCATAGACTTGGGGAGAACAAGAAATAAAGTAGGATATTGAAGGATTTTGTGAATAAAGAGTATGTACAGTTATCAACAAGATTGTTACAGTCAAGGGTAAGGTATAAAGTAGACAAGAATGGCAAACTTTGAAGTCTTTGTGAGCAAGAAGATAACAGTAGGAGGAGGTAGAAGTTGTGAGCATTAAAATAAGCCTCAAAGAAGGTTGAAGGAATCTTGACATTTCAAGAATATGTGAAACCCAGGCTTAAACTAAAACTATGATAGTCTAGGACACAGTCTTGAGACAGAGTATAGGAAAAGGATTCAATTTGGGAATTGGAGATAAGAACGTGGAAAGATAGTGAAAGGAACAAAATCCTTGTGGACTCCATATTGTATCAGGGCAATGAAGATCAGAGAGTAGGGGAAGAAGGTGCAGCTGAGATGACATGGTTCTTACAGTCATTGATGAGAGTACAAGAGAATATGAACTGTGAACTTTTAAAGATTGGAGATTAAGAGTGTTTCTTGGGAAATCTACAGAGGAAGGTAAGATTATTTGAACCTTATAAGGTTGTGAGAAGTTTTAGAAAAACAAAACCTAGTTAGGACCAATACTATCTTGCTACGACTCATTAAGAGTTTAAAAGGAGTAAGGGGAAGTAGATTAGGAGTTAGACACTTGAAGCAAAAAAACCACGAAAATGATATATTGAGATCAAGAAAGGTGGTTAGTGAGTGAGAGAAGCTTAATCATGATGGGGAAGGGTGATCAAAGGTGACTGAGAAGTTGTCGCAGTGAAGAACTTTTAAACCCTAGGCAATTGCTTAAAACCTACTATAGGTAAGTGAAGACCTAAGCTAGAAGGTTGACAAGAAGGATGCCTAAGAGCAAATAGAACTTGAAAATGATGTAAACATGATGGATTCATGTAGATGGAAGTGAGTAGGAGTTGTGAAAGTGACACAAGAATGAAACCCTAGTTTTTTATATGAAACCCTAGCCTAGACCTAAAATCAAGCAAAAAGAGGGTTTGGTGATTGGGAGAAGTAGGAAAGGAGTTGAGAAAAGAAAATTGGTGAAAAGCAAGAACATGGAAGTTTGCAGGTTATTCCCAGTTTGGAGATTTATGTCAGAATAGGGCTAATTGCCAAAAAGGCTAGAAAAGCTAAAATGAGTATAAAGGAAGATTGGTGTAGAGTTTTGATCTGAAACTTTTTAAACATGATAATGAGCAAAATGGGTAGCTAAAAAGCTTACCAGTCAGGTTTGAAAGTTTGTGGTTTATGAAATTTGTCATAATATGTCCATTTTCAAGGCTACAAGGGCATTTGAAGGTCAAAAAGGAAAAGTGGGATAGATGGTTTTGTGAAACTAATTTGGTGGTTGGAACAAGTTTGTTTGATGTTGTTAAACATGTTTGAAGTGATTTTGGGTCATGATACAGTCTTTTAATGCATTTTGTCATATTGAGCAAGTTTTAGGAAAGTGTTGGTTCTTGAGGAAAGTGAATGTTCAAGTTGATTTTATGACTTCTAAGCAAAAAAAGATTGGGTAAATTGAAGCATGTATGCAGGGCTCAGCATCATTGGAAATGGGATCCCTTGATGCCCCTAATAGGTTAGAGTGTGCATGTCTATATGGTTGACCTCTACGAATGATTTCGATCTCAACCAACCCTAAGATGACTAAGGAAACTTGTGCATTTGAAAATGTGATTGTTGTAAGCACAACGAATAGGGTCATCAACCTCCAATCAGATTTGTCAATCAAACCTTTTTTGGGCGGGCAAACCTGTCCAAGCTTAGGATTGAAGCCAATTTAAGACTTAAGGAGGATTATTAAGTTTGAAGACATGTTATGTACAAAGTCCATTGATTCATGAGGTGCTAAGCTAATGAACAAGTCATGACCTAATGGGCCCCATGTTTAGGATTGAGCAAGATGCTTAAGTTTAGTCAATAAATGCGCAAATGGGAATGTTTGGATAAATGTTAAATGATTATTTTCAAGTGCAATATGACCAAATTTCAGGCACTACACGTACGCAGATGGCATAATCATTCAAAGGAGACAGGAGGACTTGTGCAATAGACAATCTAACCTAAGGAAAAACCTTAGCAGCTATATGATCTGTTACAGCCTTGAAGGAAAAGAACCATAAAAGCTACTGCTCTGTCACCAAATCTGCACTGCCTCTTCTATCGCTATTAAGAGGACTGATGTTCCCAACCGTTGATAAGGTACTTGTTGCACTGCATTTTGAGCTTCTTAGCCTTGGCCCACACAAATGGTACTGGATTAATTGCCAAGAGGTCAGCCAGCTTCTTGTTTGGAAGGGTGAAACTCTTAAAGAGGGTTTAAACTTTAATATTTGTCTCTGATAACCTCTGGTTAAACAGACTCCTGGAGAGAAAATGCCCCATATAGTTTGCCCTGTTTTTGAAGGAGAACTACTCCGGAGTAGAGGTCTCAACCTGCTCAAGGATATATAGAACTTGACAACCCAGTCATGGAGAGAAAAGGATTTATTAAATGGTGAGGTCAATCTGCGAAGGCATTCTCTGCAGGCTGCATCCCTGTCAACTGAGCTTGTAACTGACCATCTTCAGCTTAACTTGTCAACCCAAATGAATGTAGATGGTGATGATAGAAAGGACAGCAAAGCCAAGATTGGGTATGGTTAATCATCAACAAACGTTCCATGGACTCTACACCAGATGTAAGCCTAAGTAATGGCATGCACTTCATGCTTATTAATGATAACAAAAATATATTTGTCCTGTTTAAATTTAGGAAAAAATGAAACACAATTACAAATTTCTCACAAATTCAGACAAAATGTCTGTAAGACAGTTGTTAATTTAGTGGATAAGAACATATTCTCTAATAATAAAGAGAAATTTACTTACAGGTTCTGTATTCACTTCCAGATGATAATCCTTGGAGAGTTGACAGGCCTTAAGGTCATTTCTATATCCCCCTGTATTTTTCATATAAGGCCTTAAGGTCGTTTCTATATCCCCCTGTATTTTTCATATAACTTTTTGACCTCAAGATTTCCTATCAAATACCTTGCTGTGAAAGATTGCTCACTCATACAGAGCAGGGTAACCACATTGAGAGTACGATATTTGGAAGGTCTTAATGCATTTAGATACTCAAACACCTTATAACGAGGCTTCAGCCTCTTCTCTACGCTGAAACCTAGCAGTAAAGGATATTTAACCACAATGCTTGAATGTAACCCTGCAGTATTGGTCAAGAAATTCATGTTCTTCTCTATCTTATCTCTAGACAAACAAAGAAACCTAGGATCCTTTTCAAGAATTTCTTTGATCTGATGTTCCAGCAAACCTATGCTTTCCATAATCTTGAGTTTCTTTTCCAATGTCTGAAAATCATAGACCAGAATCCCAGGTGTCCTCTTGAGAGCCTTATACAGATTATCCTTTGACCCAAACAAATTAAGAAGTAAAAAGATTTTGGGACTCAGGTTTTTGTCTAAGCTGCCACACAGAATTCTGGGTTGGTGGGATATGACAAAACCCACATCCTGTTCAGTCAAGCCCAGTGTTTTTAACAGGTCAATTTTAGGCTTCAACTGACCATCTACCGTGCGGACAAGAACAGATGGGTCTTTGAGAATGGTTTTCCTTACCTGGTCAAGAGTGAACCCAGAATCTCTGAAGAACTGAACTGCCTGTTGGGCTCTGTCGGTGGAGGTGCATCTGAAAAGGGAGGGGTCCTTGCTCATTACTGTCGGGAGGTGCGAGATGGAGAGCCCGCATTCCTTCAGTAAGAATCGCTTCATGGCATCGTGCCGACGCTCTCTCTTTTCCTTTACTCCCTCTGTGGAAGGGGATGTGGCATTGCATGATATTCTTGGTGAAAATTTAGAGAAAAACAGGCATTGTGGTGGGTATCTGAGTGGGCAAAGAACAAATTCAGGAAATGTGAGAGCCATTGTATGGGCTGTGATATGGAATGAGATTCAGACTGGGATCAAGTGAATCGGACAAAGCTTGAGCTCGAATAAATGGAGAATCCCATCCGCATAGAGTAAAGTGAGCGGCAACAAATTAGGTCACACCATGAAGATAAGGATAATCTGCTAAACAGTAACATAGGCCATTCATGTGCCAGAGCCCTCGGGCCATTCATTGAAGCTAGGCTCTGCAATCTGGCCCCACCCCAATTAAAAGCACTCGCAATATAATAAAAAAATATATGGGGCATTCAAAATAAGATCATGCATTATTTATTTATTTAATTTTTGCACTCCCATTATGTGTTTATTTAATTACGCGTAGGCGTTCCCCCTATGATAAAGGCCCTGCGGTCGTTCACGCCACTGGCCTAAATTTGACGAGCGTTTGGACCCTTTTTGGTCCCTATTACAACTCTGATGGTGTATTTGTGCATAGTCTTGTTCTATTTTCTACAATACTTTACTTGCTCTCTTTTGGTTATTCTAATCTCATATTTGTGAAGGAAGGTGTTTGGCATTCATAATTCTTGCATAATGGTGTAGCCATGCATTCAACTCTAGATAAATGTTATATGCATAGTTACTTGAATCTTGGAGATGGTGGGATGGGGATGGAGGGACAGGTTTCCAGGATAGATAAAAATTAATATTTAAATATTTGAACTTTATTGAATGAAATTCAGGGATTTAGAGAGGACTCATGGGGATGCATTTTTTTCCTGACAGAACCTCGTCTTAGTCTCATTCCAGTCAAACAGTGTTTTGTGATATCACCTCACCAAATCTCACAAACAAATGCCCATAAGAAGTGTTGCTTGTGCTCCCTGTAACATCTTTGTGCTTACCATCTGCATATTCATCCAAATACCTCATGTAATTATTATTAGGGGTCAATTGGTTTGTTCGGATACTAGGTACATGCTTAGGAGTCTTACTGGGAACTTCATGCATTGTGGGTCGATCAGAGGGTCATTTCTTGGTGCAAAGCAAGGCCAACTGGAAGATTTTTCTTACAATCCTAAGATCCCTATAGGTTGTTGCAACTATTACCATCAATAGTTTCCATGACTATGTTGTTGTTTGCTTTTGATAGAATTTGTGTTCACATGCCAATGTCAAAAACAACTCCATCCACATTTGATTGCTCCATGCTTCAAATAACAAACCTTAAAAATACTTAAACAAATAGAAATCTTACCAACTGAAGCAAATTTGAGTCATTGTCCAACTTTCCTTCCCGTAAGCAACTGCAGAAGAATAATTCCATACCTGTATACATCATATTTCTCATTAAGACTTGATCTTCTTGCATATTTAGGGTAAATGTAACCAATGATACCCATTACATAGGTAGATCAATCACACCCCTGGCTATCAAAGCATCAACTACAAAAGTCTGAATATTAAGATTTTTCAAATCACATATTAATTTAATTCATTTGATTATTGTATGGTATTTTGTTAGGAACATGGGTGCATGGTGGATCTTTTTAAATAGTCCATTTAGCCCCTCCAGCTTATGAACCATTTCTTTCCATTTAACATTCTGCCATCTTAGGTTTAGGGCTACAACATTATGGCTACAAACTGCCATTAAGTAGAATTTTTCATTTCATATAATTCCTCTTGCTTCTATGTGCTTGAGAATTTGGAACTATAGGGTTAATAGCCAACATGTGCAGGCAGTCTAAGTTGAGTTGATCGATCATGAATATTTTGTGTTGCTATTGAGTCATGTATATCATGATTATGGAAGGAGTCTCTCAATGACATTAAGCATGAATATATAATACACCCGTGGTCTAATGAGTTAACAATATTATTGTTATTATGTTATTGCTTTCACAGGAATCTATTTCAAACACAATTAAGGGAGCAATTATGATAAGTTGGAATATATTATAAATTTAGATACACTGTGAGTTCCACTACATTATTTTTTAATTTTTTTGATTATACTTTGAATAGGCCCATTAATTTATTGTGTTTGGACAGAAATTTACCATCTTTGAGTGTCCCTGAAATTCTTCAAAATGTGTTGTTGATTCTCTGATCTAGCATAAAATTTAAAGGGACCAAATGTGGGGGATTTGGAACATCTTATGAAATTGTAAGTGTTGGGTTGTGCTCCCTTAACATTTCTATGTTTACCATTTGCATATTCATCCAAAAACCTCCTATAATTATTATTAGGGTTCATTGATGGTTCAATTGAAATTGTAGCTTTTTTTCTCTCCATTGAACCCTTACCTTTAGATGGGTGCTAAATGCCAAGATTGGAATATTGTAGTTATTTTGTGAAGTGTGTAGGGATTTACAACATAGATGTCTATAGTTAAGCCCTTGATTTTGTGCAATCAATTACCATATATGATCCCAAAAAACTAACTAATAACTACCATTATAGAACTAATGTGTTACATTACTATAATTCTCAGAACTATTTAATTTACTATATGTAACCCAGAAAACTACTTAGCACTATTTATTACATTACTGTAAAAATACTGTAAATGTACAAAGTCTTCAATGTATTCAAGTTTAGTTCAAATAAAGGGATAGTTGTTTAAAACACTACCACTCAGATATAAGACCTTCTTATTAAAATGTATATGTACCACGAATTGTCTTATAATTTGAAATGTAATAGATAGACTATTGCATAGGACGATTTTGGCCCTATCAAGCTTACAAAATAAATCATACCCCTTATATATCAATTACAAAGGCTAGTGATTCTATTCTTCTAGAATAAAATAATTATATAGTTATTGGATTCACTTTGCATTGTGGATGATGTGTCCATATAAGATGGGTGCATGCTAGGATTTTCATATCTTGGAATGATGGTTAACAATCTCCATTGTAGCCCCTACACTTAAGTGTCTTCATGCTATTTTCCTTTTCATCTCTCTTGGATGGGTTGAAGATAATATGCAACTATTGGAGCAATTATTTCAGAATCATTTCATTGGGATAACCTCCTCTCTCTTGTGCTTGATAATTTGGAACTTTAGGGATACAGAAAACATGTGCGGAATTAGTTGATTGCTCGATCATTATATTTTATGTGAATCACGAATGAATATATGATTATGGAATTTGGAAGTTTGTTAATGACATTAACATATGAATATATAATGCAACTGTGGTCTTTGATGTTAAAATATTCTTTATTAGCTTCTAGGATATTTTAGTCAAACAAATTAATTATAAATTGATAAAATGAGTATGTGTGAAGATTACATAGCACTTAATTTCATTTTTTATTGTTTATGACATACTCTATTAACTTCTTCTTTTCGAGATTTTACTTTATTAGGATAAGTTGTGAGAATTCTGGGGTAGCAAATGTATTTTTGATTCTCTTTCTCATGTCTGAAATCCTAGTGATGTCCTAAAGGAATTTAGGTGGGTTTCAATATTTAGTTGTAAGTATTGCTTTCATTTAACATTCTATTTATTGCATATTCATGAAATACCTCCTAAATTATTATTAGAGTACTTTGCATTCATTTAGATTTTAGGTTTTTCCTCTTTAAAATTGGAACCACTTACCATTTTAGATGTGTAAATAACCAAATTCAAATATTGTAGTTATTTTGTGAAGTTGTAGGAATTTACACATAACACTTGTGATAAGTTAAGCCCTTGATTTGTGGCAATCAAATTAATATATGCAATGCAAAAAACTTTCATTGTAATTACTATCATTTATAGATACTACCATGTATTACATTACTATGCCTTCTCATAAAAAGGTTTTAATTTTATATATAGTGCCAAAAAAATTGGCCATCAATATATGTAAACTGTTGTCATTATATAAAAATCTACAAATGTACGGAAGTCTTCATGTATTCATGTTTAGTTCAAATAAAATAGTCCACAAAACACTACCACTCATGATATAAGATTTGCAAATGTATATGTACGAATTTGTAACAAATTTGAAATGTAGAGATAGAACCTTTAAATGTAATGCTTCATCTATATTCCTACACTTACAAAATCAATCACACCCCTTATCAACATCAACTACAAAAGTAATAACTATCCCTCTAAATCAATTAATTTCATATGCCTTAGTTTCTACAATTTAACATTAGAAGAAAATAAAATATTCGTTAACGTGCGATGTGCGACTATCCACGTGTCGTTTGACTCACACCAACTCTCTGCACACGCATAGTCATAAGTGTTTCGTGATTTTCCATCTCTGTTTCTTGAAAAATGGCCTTGGCAAACTATGCGGCCTTGCAACATGTTGTTCGTGCATATCGATGATATTTGTTTCCATTCTATTCTTATTTTCGTAATGTCTTTCTACTATTATTAGTTCCTGCCTATGGCAGGGATACTATACCTTTCACTCCAAATCAATATTTTTTTGCTTCCAACCAATCAGCAATACGAATTTTACTTTCTTCTCTAATGTTTGTTTTTAAATTATTTAATAAATCTATTCAAAGTAATTTATTACATTTTTGATTGGTTCATAAGTTTGAAATGACTATTTTTCTCCCTTATTACAATATAGTGTTTATATAAATTTTAAAACTAAAAATCTTACCCAGACATGTGTCCAGCTTTTAAATTGATTTGACTGAACATTAATAACAAAACTACTTTCCACAGAATTCTTGAAAAGTAAATAGTAGCGTACGCGTGTCGGGGTCGCTGACGTGTGCCATGGGGTTTGTAGCGATTGATAAAGGGGTCGAGAGTTTAGTTTCCAGCTAACTGGACTGGAATGCTGCTACTGCATGTACAAGGACGAGCATAAAAGGGGTCGTTCAGAAGAAGAGTTGGAAGGGGTGGGTGTTTTTGTGTTTTTATTGATTGCGATTCAATCCGCATACCTTGTGGCTGCCAAAGCATGCGCCTCACAATGATGAGTCGCAGCAGCGGGCAAGAATGTGTGTTGTGTTGCCCGCGGAGTCTTGGGATCGAATCCCTTTGACTATACGTCAGTAGAAAGGGAAGAATTATTGTGTGTGTGAATGTGATGAACCCTTCTGTGAGATGTTCGTCTGAGGAGAGAGATGAAGATAGCAGTTGGGTGTGCGAGAGTTGGGACAATCCTCCTGCGCCTGCTACAGCCATGTCTGTTGGGCTCGAAACCGTGCGGCAGTTTCATGGCCGTCCTGACTGGGATTGGGATAACACTACAGCAGCTGTGAACAACAATCCTTTGCTTTTATCTCACCACCGCCGCCGCTGCCGCCGCCACCACCACCACGAGCAATCCGATTCGGACGAGCAAAAGCCCCCTATAATGCCGCCTCAAATGGCGAGCATTCGTCAATACAATGGCATGGGGTTGGGCTTCCCTGGGCAACACCACCAGAATCATGCTCTGGGCTTACTGAATTCCTCCAGGATGCGCTCCTTCGGGGACTCTAACACTGGACTTCCCACAGTTTCTTCGTCTTCTTCCTTTCACCTGAGCTTACTCTATTCAGAAATGCCTGCTTTTGCCACGTATCAAAAGTGGCTTCTGGATAGTTCTTGAAAAAATGGTAAATGAAACCTTCCATTGTCGCCCACTCCTTTTCAGCATTATCTTCCAACTCACAGAAAGGTGATTATAATCATCCTGCTCTAAAACCTTCCATAGTTACCCACTCCATTTCAGCATTATCTTCCAACTCAGAGCAGGGTAATTGTAATTATCCTTCCAAAACAAAGGAAAATCACAATCTGAAATCTACAAAATATTCTGCATAGCAAGGAGACTGACATAAAAATCTTGACGGGGTGTATGGCACCGATTCAGGTGATTTTGTAATCGAGCCCTTTTATGCTGACAGAGAAGACTACTCTCACAAAAGAAATGTACACATTCCCAAGAGTGGAAGGCAAACTTTTGAAGATTTTAATTTATCAAAGCATTCAAGGAAAAGACTCAAAGAGCCTTTTTATAAATCCAGGATGGACGCACACTCACGACCACATTGAAATTCCAGAGGAATTACTGCATAAGGGCCAAAGAACGCTGAGATTCTTCATTCAGTGGTACATGTACAATACCTGGTTCCAATTTGTAGTGCTAAGGTTACAAAATCCATGTGCCATTATAAGATTTGACAGTGGAAGTTCTCAAGAGCAATGCGTTAACTAGCCTATTTTAAATGCCTTTAGCTAGTTTAGCAGGAAAATCAGTCTCTGTTCTTCTCAGAACTGCCCCAGGGTTATGTACAAGTGAAGTTTTGTGCATTTGTGTGCAATTAGTCCTAATTCAAATGCATATAGATAATCCAGCTAGGGAATCAATCTCTGTACTTCTTAGAAATTTCTCAAGGTTAACTTAATTTCATTTGGGTGAATCGGTCCTGATTCAATTGCATTTTGCTAGCTATGTTTCTATTCTTCTCAAAACTGCTCCAGGGTTATCTGCAAGTGCATTTCAATGCAATTTGTCTTAATTCAAATGCACCTGGAGAGTGTAGGAAATGAATCAGTCTATGTTCTTCTCAGAACTGCCCCAGAGTCATCTAGAAGTCTAATCTAAGAGTATTTTGATTCAAATAGCCTAGCCTAGATGTATCTGGCTAGTGTAGCAACAGAATCAGCCTCTATTCTTCTTATTACTGCTCCAGGGTCCTCTATGAAAGCAATTAAAGAACTCGCCCAGGTTCATCAACAAAAGTAACCTAAGTACATTTCAATCTAATTAATCTGAATTATATATAGATTACACTAGTGTAGTTAGGGAATTGGACGCTCTTCTCTACACGACTTCCCCAAGGTTAGCTACAAGTCAAATTTAATCGCACTTGGCTAGAGTAGCCAAAGAATCAGTCCATGTTCTTCTCAGACCTTCCCCAGGCTCGTCCACAAATCTAATTTATGAACTTCCCCAGGCTTGCATCCAGGTCTAATTCTAAGTGCATTTGCATGCTATCGATCTAATTTAAATGCCATAGTTAGAAAATCAAACTAGGTTCTTCTCAAAACTACCCCAGGGATATTTAGGAATGTAATTTAAGCACATTTGGCCAGTATAGCTCTGGAATGTCTCTGTTCTTCTCCAAAGCTGGGTGTCATCTACAAATCTAGTATAAGAGCTTCTCTAGGGTCATTTGCAAGCATGCATTTGGATGTAATTAGTCATACATAAATTAAATGCATTTAGCTAGTGAGTGATCTATATTTCTTCTCCAGACAGCCCCAAGGTTATCTACAATTCTATTCAAGTGCAATTGGCTGTGAACATTTAATTTAAAAACACTTGGTTAGTTTAGCTAAGGAATCAGTCTTTGTTCTCAACGGAAGTTACCCAGGATACCCAGAGTCAGTGCATTTGGATGCAATTAGTCCAAAAGTATAGCTAGGGAATCAGGCTACATTTTTCTGAAAACTTCACCACGGTCATCTACAAGTCTAATTTAATCACATTTGGATAGCGTGGCTACAGAAACAATCCCTGGTCTTCTCAAAAGTGCCCCAGCCTCCTATACAAGCCTAATTTAAGAACTTCCCAAGGGTCATTTACCAGTGTAGATTAAGTGCACTTGGATGTAATTAGCCCTAAACTTAATGCATTCGTCGAGAGTATCCAGGGAGTTGGAAGATATATGTTCTTCTCAAAACTCCCCCAAGGTTATCTTCGAGTCCAATTTATCGTCATGTCACCATACTGCACAATCTCGAATCAATGTATAAAGTGGAATTCTTTGCATAAAACCATGACTAAATAGCTATAAAGAATACATCATAGAATACAATTATGTACTTTTTTTTTTTTGCAGTGAAAGTATTAGCTTGGTTGTGACGTAGTAGTTTTTGCTTCACTT
The DNA here is from genome assembly GCA_019776745.2 of Taxus chinensis. Lineage (NCBI taxonomy): Eukaryota > Viridiplantae > Streptophyta > Pinopsida > Cupressales > Taxaceae > Taxus > Taxus chinensis. Next base: position 18,209 of record JAHRHJ020000538.1, on the reverse strand, counting down.
TTGTCTTCTGCAATGTATTCTTCTTCCTCTCTGCCATATTTTGGAAAAGTTTCCCTTTGCTATGTTGGCATTATATAGACACGATTAACATCTGGCCTATGATCTACAACTTTTTGGTAATGTTCTGGCTTGGAGCAATCTGGAGCTAGATCATGAGCTCTGTACTTGGTATTTTAGCTTTTAGCTTTATTTTATTCTCTTTTACAATCTTACTTCAGTCATTTCTTATTGACACACTTTAGTTGTTGTTTTCAGGGCTTCTTTGATGAATGTTGTTTTATAAACATTCCTCCATGGGCTCCAAGTATGAGTCAAGATCTCTTAATTGTTTTTTTTTTACTTTTCATGACAGTATCAACTTCTACGTCTTCAGAGGAAGAAAGCTTTCCTATATTTGATTTGCATCAGTTTTTCTAGGATTTGTACTTGCATACATCAACATGCAGACATGAAACTATCGAACTTCTTGTTCATATTTACATCCTCAATTTCTACAATCTATAATTACAATTTAAACCAACTCTTAAGCAATAAATCATCTAACCAATTAATCAAATTTATATCAAACTACTTGCAGCATACATGGCAGGAACTGGCCACCTTGCGACTCTTGTTTAGATGTGGATGTTGATGTGGATGACTTATCTCGCCCATACATATTTTTGCTCACTATAAGATTTCACGATATTGTGTAGGGTGTAGCTTCTTCAGCAAATGAACACTTCTAATCCACGACTTTGAATTGAATTTCATTATTTTTTCATGAAATAACGTTTTAAAAATAATCGTGCCTACTTTATTTTCATGAGATCCATTCCCTCATGCCCAATGTCAAACTTTATGTACCAAAAGAATGGAATAATGATTAGATGGCGACACATAGCTATTAACAAGTCTCATTTTTTACAAAAACTATGCATTTGCGAGCTTGTAGGATGGATAACGTGTTTTGCAGCATCCATGCGTTTGCGAGCTTGTAGGATGGATAACGTGTTTTGCAACATCTGTGTGTTTGCTGTGTGTTTGCAATCTTATAGGATGGGTAACGTGTCTTTTGCAGAATTTGTGTGTTTGAATGCTTGGAGGATGGGTTATGTGTCTGTCTAGAGGAAGAGTTTATTGGAACATGTACTTTTGTTGTGACTTAGGTGAAAATGGAAGTTCAAATTGTGTTTTGTGCGAAGGGTCTCTTTTATTGTGAATGGTTGTGGATCTTATGCATATTTTGTGCAGCGCCTCTAAATTTGTTGTTTTCCTTGTGAAACGTCTCTGTTTGAATCGTTGTGTGTAACACATTGGAGGGGATTAAAAGGTTAATGCTAGAGTTGTTGTAAACTAGTATTGCAATGTTTATTTTCTGTTAAACAGGAACGTCATTAGAAATCACTTGTATACCTATATATAAGGGTTTGTAGCATACATGTATATAAGAGTTGCATGTTGTTGAACAAGATATAAAACTATATGTTTGAATGATGTTATACACTTTCCTTTCTTTTCTTAGTGGATGAGCTTGACTATGGATCATTCGTAGGATGTCCTTTCTTTTCATAAGGTCATGGATTGTAAGTTTAATAAATTATTTACATGAAATTCTAACATCTTAGCATATACTTGATTTAATACTTATTTAGGCATTAATGAAAAAACTGACATGAGCACAAGATGATAGAATTAATCCAAATAAAAAGGTCATTGAAAATGACAAAGGTAAAAGTAAACCATGTAGATATGTTGTCATCACATCTAAGCATTGACTTGTATGTATGCTCTCCTCTCACATTTCCTACTAGCTGAGTAGCTTTCCATTTCCTTCAAGCATTGCTCTCCTTGCCCATGTCTTGTTTTCCTACTATCTCCTCCAACGTATATGTCCAAAGCTATGCAAATATCCTAAATGTATTCACCACCTCCTCCAACGTATATGTCCAAAGCTATACAAATCTCCTAAATTTCTTCACCGCCTCCTCCAACATTTCCATATAGAGTTGTATAAGCTTTAGTTCAAAGTCATGATTTCTCTGAGTTATTATTAAAACAAAACTTTTAACACACATACCATAAAAAAATAGGAAGTGTTGGATACTACATACTATACAATATCATTTCATCAACTCAAAAGCATGGTCTAGCTCTCCAAAGCATGCCTTGTAAGTTTGAGCCTTTATTTATAATTTGCTTCTATGAGAATCACCGATAGTTATGGTGTTTTATAAGTTGAGTGATTGTGCGGTGGTGCCTTTTATAGATTTATTGTGTTTAATTATAACAATGGTGTTGGTTAAGTTCTTTTGGTAGTGTTTCATTATGTTTTTGTTGCACTTAAAAATACATTGAACTAAACACAAATTGTGGAAGTTCTAGAGCCCAAAACAGATGGTTTCACAACATTGATGGAAGGTAGAAACTTTTAGTATTTTTTTGTTTTGTAAATGCATATAGTTATGGTCATATGCATGCATGCTCTTTTTTCCAATGTTTAGAAGTGCATGGTTGGGTCTATATGTGAAGGTCAAAGGAATTTTATCTACATATCCACATTGTATCATAACCTTCCAGGCTAGGGAGATCTGCTATGAGAGTGAAAATGTTCCTCTTTCTACTTGCTTTTCATGTGTGGTTTTTTCATATTTGTTTGGATGTCATTCTCCAAACATTTGCATATACCCCTTTCAATATTTATTCAAATTAGAATTAGATTTACAGGGTTATCTCTCAAATATAGTATCATTTTAATGTAATATTTATTATTTATAACGCCACCTTGTCTATAGCTATGTGGTTGGTAATATTAGTTTATAAATTAGTTTTCATTATTTATACTCTAGTGTGTTTCATTTCAAATTAAAATCGTATTAGCTTGCAAGCCAGCACATAATGGGTAGAAATTTTGATAAAAACGGTCCAAAAATCTTATAAAGATGAAAACGACATGTGCGATGAAAACCCTGATAATATTACAAATGTAATTTAAGAGGACCCGAAATTATAAGTGTAACTTTTGAGAAAGAAACATGGATAAAATAATATGAAAATGCCAAAAAAAAAAGGAAAATGTGGCAATTAGACACTTTCAAACCTAATATATATTTCATACTAAAATTAGGCATTCATGGATTTAGAAAAGAACATAATGACTTATATATATCCCTTTTATTTCATAAGACCTGCCACTGTAGAACAAAATCAATCAAATTCAACCATGTTTGTTTTGGTTTAAATAATTAAAAAAATTATTTATTTCTTCACCTTCAACCACAAGCGTGTAAGAGGAAAAAACAAACAAGAAGTGTAATAACAATTAAAAAATTAGTATGAGTTTTTTAGAAAATCAAATGCTATTGCAAAGTTCCATTAAACATGCTTATGAAAAAAGACATGAGAAAACAAGTTACAATAAGGGCAAATGAAACTCTCACAACCAACGTTTATAAATATGTAAACACCAAACCACGGAGATTTAGCCCAAACATAAATAACTTTTCATTAAATTTATGCTCATAATATGCTTCCCACTTTTTATATACTCTTGGAGTGTTATGTATTTTTTCTTAGATTCTACCATTTTCTTCTATTAAATAAATAGTTTCAATGTTATTTGTTTATATTCTACAATTAGCTTCTATTAAATAAATAGTTTCAATGTTAAATTCTATTTGAATCGGGCCTTACAATATTGATCCCGCTACTTGAACTTCGATAGACAATTAAAATATGGATATTGAAAAAGCCAATTAATGATTCTTTGTTCATGCAATTTTTTTATGTGGATATATATTTTAAAAGTGACCTTCAAGCTTGTACATATAGTTTCTCTACTATTTATCTATCTTTATATTGATTTTATGAAGATATAATTATTTCACTTTTATTCAATCAGCTCCAGATTGGACATATATTAAATATCACTCTCAGGATAAATGGAAGCTTCGTCCCTTTGGTAATTTTTTGTGTCTGGATAAGATTTTTTCAGGCCTCGATGCATGAATCAAGATCTTTCAAGATGTTTTTTTGGAGAAAACTCCTACTATACAAGCCTTTTCAGATAATTTATTTTGATATTGGTGCCACCTCGAGGAAATTATTTCCAATTGGATATTATTTAAAAACAATTACCAGCCCCAATACATGTTTGTTAGTCCGACACAATGGCGAAAAAATCTTTAACTGATGAATCTAGCTCTAAGGATGAGAGCATGAGTCCTCTTTCTCATTTTGATGAGTGGAAACTACTACCACAACTCCATCTCATAAAAAGCATGGGTCTTGACAAACTAGATATGTTGGGCCAGTGAGAGTTTGACATAAAGCACAATTGAAGCAATCATGATGTTTCTTGTTCTTTGCAAGAACTCGGCTCATATTTTATAGAGGTGAATAAGGACAAGCAATATTGCTCATGCTCACGTGCCCTCCAGGAACACATGCTTCTCCTTTGTCGTCAAAGAAAAAGTTAGCTTTCGAAACCATACTGCACCATTTCTTGCACAGAGCTCTCCTACCTCTATTGAAATTAATAATTCAAGGCACTGTTGGGATATGGAAATCATATCTCATTAATATTATCAAGTCAGCAATCACATTAGTAGCATCTGGAGATAATTCACCTTTACTTTTACTTGCTCTTACTGGTGTTGTGACATTCAATAATTTGAGCATCCACAATACATGTTTGTCTCTACATACCTATCAAAGAACTCAAACCCTTAGATGGGCAAGCTTGTGAATATTTTCAAGACTCCCTTAAACATGTTGACTATATTCTTATTGATGAAATGAGTTTCAGTGGACCCAAATTGCTAAGCAAGATTGACTATATTGGTTGAGAGAATATTTTCCCATTTCAAGACATCGGAATTTGATGGTAAATCTGTCATCCTCGTTAGTGACCTGGGCCAACTGCCACCTATGGTGGGCATTTCATTGTATGCAAGCCAATTTTTTTGGTGCCTAACCTTTGGATGGGATTTCATACATCCTTCTCTTTGCAAATGGTTTTCCGTCAACATGGTTCTTTAACCACACAAATTTCCTTTCGTCTCTTGTTTCTCAACATCCATGATGCATGTCCTTGCTTCGAGGACTAAGAGCTCCTTATGTCGTGCATTGATTCTTGCTTATCGCAAGAAGACAATCCAAATCTTCTAGCGACTCTCCACATTTTTTCGCAAACAATGATGAGGTCTACCTCCACAACCTCACTATGTTGAAATCTTTGAATCTTCCCATTCACACATTCCATTGTACAATCTACCACGCATGTTAATTCGGGGGAGCCCGATGATGATCACAACAAATTTGTGGGTTGAGGTTGGCCTTGTAAATGGTTCAATAGGCACAATTCCCAACAAAAATTTCTCGACACCACTTGAGTTGCCTCTTTTTTTGTCATCAAATTCAACAAATATATCGCGCCATATTGGGACCCTAAGAACCCCACGCATGTTCCTATTCCACTAATTTTAAGAGGAAGTCGCAGACAATTGTTGATCAAAATGGCTTGGGCTTTAACTATCTAGAAGTCTCAAGATTTTACTTTGCACAAAACAACTATTGACATTGGTGATACAGAGAGACAAGGTCTTAGCTTCATTGTTATCTCCAAAGTATCCTCCCTAGAAAATCTGCGCATTTCACCTCCTTTATCTTTCGAGCGGTACTCGAAATTGGCTTGTGGCCTTCTACAATTGTGAAAAAAAGAAGAGTCTCCACTACATTCTCTCACCTCTTCCCAACACTTTTACAACCATTGATCTCCACTCTAACACCAATATGCATTTCTATGCCTTATATCACTACTCAATCATATTTCAGGATTTCATTTGGTTTTTCTTGTGCATGTAATTAGCTTTCTATCCTTCAACAATCTATATATGACTTCCTACCTTTTCTCCCAATGAAAATAAAATGTATCTACATCATTCACAATGTCAATCCTTTTCAGGACTTTTGTATTATCTCAATCTCTTTTCCCTTTCCAGGTTCTTATTTATCAATTTCTTGTAGAAAAATTATAACCTTCAAATTTCAACCTTGTGCATTCCTTGTTCTTCATTCTTCCATAGAATCCCTTTCGGCGTTTTCATTGCACTACTTGCATGCAATTGCTAGTTTGTAAAAGAATCGAAAATTATTATCCGTTCATTCCTATCATTGACTGAAGCTCCTTAAGTTGAAAGAACCCATTTTAAAATAATCATCGGAGGAATTAAAATGTTATTTAACTAAATTGATGCCATTTATCAATGTTCAATTGATTTTTTCTGAAAGGAAATAAAACCAGGGATTTTCAGATATCTCTCCTCCCAGATGAATCGATCACCTGTTTTGTTCGTCCCGGAGCTTATCCGGATAAGCCCTGGCACTGTTTCTCCATTGATACAAATTTTCTTACAATTTCTCTGCCAATGTCGAATCCCTAATACCTTCATCTTCCATCTACATTTTCACCGCCTAGGTGACCTTGTGCGTAGCTCTATTTCTCAAGACTTACATTAATAATATCAGGCAAAGCCACGCCAGATGAAGCTGTACAAGAAAAGAGAGAGCGCCGCCATAATGCCATGCGAAAAATCTTACTCAAAGAATGTGGGCTTTCTTTCTCTTAACTGCTAACGGTGATGAGTAGGGAACCCTGCATCTTCAAATCCAAATCCACCCACAGAGCCCAACAGACACTTCAGCTCTTCAGAGACTCTGGATTCACTTTAGACCAGGTACGGAAAACCATTCTCAGAAACCCAGGTATTCTCAAATATAAAGCTGAGGAGCGGTTAAAAGTTAAGATAGAATATTTCAGGAAATTAGGTCTTGACGAAGAAGAAGTGGCTACTATCATATCTCACCAACCCATAATTCTCAACTACAGTTTACAGAAAAACTTTTCTCCTAAAATCCCATTACTTCAAAACCTGTTTGGATCAAAGGCTAATCTCTGCAAGGCTCTCAAGAGGGCACCGATTCTTCTGCTCTTTGAGTTTGAAACATTGGAAAGGAAACTGAAGCATCTGGAAAGCATTGGTCTCCTGAAACATGAAGTCGAGGAGCTTTTTATGAAGGATTCTATGATTCTTTCTCTGTCCACTAATAAGCTAGACAAAAACATGGGTTTCTTGACACATACTGCTGGGTTTCGTCCAAACATTGTGCTTAGGTATATTCAGTTCCTTAGCTACAGTGTAGACAAGAGGTTGAAGCCGCGGCATAAGGTGTTCCAATATCTAAGTCCCAAGCACCTTACCTTAAGTCTGCCCTCAATGTTTTGTCTAAGCGAGCAAGTATTTACCGACAGGTTTCTAAGAAACCATCCTGAGGTGGCAGAGTTATATGAAAAATGCAGGGGGTAAGTCTGTCGATGTGAGAGAGCCTCAACGCCTGTTGATTCTCCAATGATAACCATGTGGAATTGAATAGCAATTTGGAATGCATGAGGCGAGATAAAAAGAAGTATGGTTGTTAATGGAGACTTTGTTGTTTTCTAATTGCTATTACCACTCCTGCAATCCTCCTGAATCTGCGAGGAATTGTAATTGTAAATATCAGTTTTGCTTTCATGAATCATGGATACATTGAGTGCTATTACAATGGATTCATTACATTTGGTGTAGAGACCACTGAACAGTGCTTGAAGAAAAACCATTGACTTTCCTACCCTTTCTATTCCCATATCCTTGTTCGGAGTGCAATGCTCAACCTTGAGATATGATATCATGTGCTTGAATTGTTTTAAAATACCCTTTTTTGACGTTTTTGCCATGTGAAAGGGATTTGATTCTTGAAACCAAACAGGGCAATCATCCTTAAATCAAGACAGGGTTTTGAATCGCTATTCATCATTGTGGATTAACATATTTAAAGTCAATTAATTTTGTGGATGGGCATGGATCATTCATTTGTAAATTGTAAAAGATTTATACCTATTCTACGTGTAACAAAAAGGTTTGTATCCTTGGCTTGTCGACAAATACATATACATCTGCTGACATGAGTACACTCTCTCTCTCATCATATTCATATTTACTTAAATTCTTGATCATGCAGCATCCAAAGTAGGTGAAATTAGGGTAACACTCCATGTTTAGATATGCAAAGCACCAGTGCAGATCCAATATGACTTGTCATTATTAGTTATTGAGGTCTTTATCCTAGTCTAAAATATGGGATCAGTCTCTCAAAGGAATTGAATCCAGACAGGTTAGCAGTTCTGCCCTCTACAATCTCTTGCATTTATGCAATTTTGGTCAAAGGTTGTTCAATTGTAAACTTCCATATCATCTTTCATTTGTGAAAGTTATTTCTTGAATATGACTGAAACTTCCTGCATAGAGATTAGCTTACTGTTGCAGTGAGCTTCCTCTTCCACAATCCCAGTAAGTAGGGACTGTAGTTTCAAAAATACATTTGAGGTGGTTGAGATATTTTCTATGGAGCTACAGTCTTTTTAAAACCCAAGAGAAAAAGTAGGAAGGCATAGCTTCTCTCTAGGATTGTCTTCCACTAGAGGTTAACAGAGACAGTGCTTAGACTTTCTTGAAGTGTAATCCTTCCTATCAAGAAGCTGGCTGACTTCTTGCCATGGGATGCAGTTGCATTTGTTGGGGATCAAGCTAAGAAGCTTAGACTGTGGCACAAGAAGCAATTATCAGCGAGGGGAGAAACAATACTGAGCAAGGGCCAGGGGAGACCTGGTGGATGACCATACTTAATAGATTAGATGGGTTATTGCAGATGACATGTATGGATGAAAATGACTGAATGATATATTAGTGCTATGAGACAAGAAGACGAGAAAAAACAGACACAGTGCTAGAATTTAAATTGCAAGTTTATATTATGCAATAGTTTTGTACAAGATACAAGAGGTCAGATTGGACTTCCTTCTCACTCTATGCCATCTTACAAAGAATGGAAGAGTACATTTGTCCAAGAGTAGAGGATGAAGCTTTGGTTGAACCATTACAAGCGTGAGCAACAACTACTTTGTAACTAATCATGGTTTTGTCGTCTTCTAGTACTGCCACTTTGCATAACAGTGTTGACACTATTGGCTTTGTGCGGCACCAATGAAGATGAGTTAGGATGTCGTGGTATGCACATGTGCACTGAAGATGATTATGAAACTGTTGGTGAAGACGACTCCTAAGGCAAAGCGTTGTCATTATACCATGAATCGATCAAAGACTCAAACCCTCTTGGATCAGTCTCCCCTCCTTGAGTAGCAATGATCCCCATTGCGTGCAGTTGCAGAAGAAGATGGGAAATTTGCTGGCAATTTCACTTCTGTCAACCATTTTTTTTGGGAGCGAATTTGCCTGCTTTGACAATCTCAAAGAGAGGAATCTCTTGTTGTCTTTTGTGTTTGACCTTTTCGTCAATGGTGTCACCTGACTCTACTAGAATATTGTGCTTAGGAAATTGGCAGAGAATGTAATGGAGTTGTTAATCAATGTGGTATGTAAAAAATCCAAGATAAGAAGTAGAACATTCAAATTAACATCTCCCAACATATTTCAGATAGATGTATTTAAGATATCTATACTAGTAAAATAATATGTTTGAATCTAGATGTGGAAGGAGAATCTCTCCCATTTATAAATTCCTTCGCCACTATATCAACATTTCCCTATATTACTTAGAACTTAGAAGCATGGAAATGCCTAGGACCCTCCCGTTTCAGGTCTGAAACGGAAACATGGTACAAAACGCTGGGGAAATGCCATTCAAACTTTCATTGTGCCCTTCGAATCTTTCTGAGAGAGGTCGAGGTTTGTGGAAGTGAATTTGCAGAGCTCCCGTGCTCTAAGTCACTGCATTTGCCGATTTTCAAGGAAAAAATGCGAAATTCATTGAAATTCACGATTTTATTTGTAGTCCAAAAAAAATCAAGTATCACTGAAATTGTGCCGTCGTCTAGGGTTTTTACAGTTGAAAGTTGAACCCTGTGTCCATATGCTCGAAAATCGAAAATCGTTCCATTTATGAGCCATTTCGAAAGTTAAAGTCGAAAATCGTTCATGAAGCCTGTGTTTTGCGTGGGCCATTTCCTGTGTTTGCAGTCGCGATATCAAATTTTTATGAAATCCGCAAGAAACTATCAAACCAAGCATGCCTTGGTTGTGTGAGGTCGATCGCAACAAAGAAGTAAGTAGAAGTCAGGGGGTAGGGAAGTGAAGTTTAGAAGATTTGTGAAGGCTTTAGGGGAAAGGAGCCAATGACTATGCATAGGCCAATGACCGTGAGTAGATATGTGAAATAAAGTATCATTAGTTGTTTGATATTAAAGTTAAAAATGAAACAAAAACTAGCTAATAAAGTAATTCACATCAAGTCACATCAATAAATTAACCAATGTAATGGTGACACATACACAACCCATAAAAGGTGATTTTATTCTCTATTAATGGGCTGCCTTAAATTTCTTTGTATTCAAAAGTACTTATTTTAAAGACCTTAAAAATATATTCCCCACATAATTTAAATTTGTGAAAGAAAATCTGCATATTCAAAAAATCATTATCTACTAAAGGGTATTTAAAAAAAAAAAAATTATGATTTTTAGGTGGCACTAACAACCTTTGACATTTTGATTCACGATAACTGGGTCATTTCCCCCATATGATTTACCTTCCATCACGGATAGAAGATTCGTGAATATAACTTTAGGTTTTAATTTTAACATTGGTGAATATATTTAACTATCAGTTTTATTTTAGCTTTTTAATATATATAAGTTTCAATTTTAGTTTATATAGTTTTTAGTTTAGGTTTTATTTTAATGTTTTTATTATATTTATATTTTATATATAATACTTTTTATATTTATATTTGATTTTTGTTTTATATATATATTGTTTTTATTATATTTGTATTTAGTATATTATAAAGAACATAATCGTTGATCCATGGGAGTTGAAAATGGAGGCTTCGAAGCTAACATGTGTTTTTTCCCCTTGTTTCATGGTGTGGACAGTGGGAGAGGTGGTGTATGTCAGTGTCAAATGCAGCGATAAAAAATCAAATCACCGTAAGCGTGGATACATAGTCACAAAACCAGTGGTTATTAAGGCAAAGAAAAACCTTTGAATCAACTCCCTATTTTGTTGTTTCTCAGCCTATCTGTATAGGCTTTGCTACTTTTTTTTCCATCAACATACGTATTCATACTTGCAATGTCTCTGCTAAAGTCGATTCCTCAATACCTTAATTCTCCATTTTCATTTTCACTGACTGGGTGACCCTGTACATACCTTTGTTTCTCAAGACTTTCATTAATATCATGCAATGCCACATCACAAGAAGCTGTAGAAGAAAATAGAGAGCACTGTCATAATGCCATGCAAGAAATCTTACTCAAAGAATGCACACTTTCTCTTTCCCAAATCCCAACAGTGATGAGCAGGGATCCCTCCATCTTCAAAGTCAAATCTACCCACAAATCCCAACATGCGATTCAGCTCTTAAGTGTAGTGCCCACACTTTTTATAGCTCAGTAGCTTGTTGTTTATTTGCTCATAGACATGTTTTGACAGTGATTGGTGATATCTTGGACATTATATTTAGATATTTGATTTTATTAGACATGTGTGACATGCCTAGGCGTATAGCGCCAATTTAGCTTAATTTCTTTATTGTCGCATTTTCTTGTTATGACATGGAAACTAATGAAGTATGATGATGGTTTCTTTGGAACCTAATTATATTGATGGATAGTTGTTGCATGGTGGGATTATATGTCACTTTATCATCTTGTCTAACTTTTGGAATATGGAATATAATTGTGCACGTTGTGGCATCTGGATTTCAGTAGGATGTTAGGCTAGTTTAGAACGCATTGATATCTTACTATGTCACTTAATTATATTGTATCCGATCAGGTGCGGTTAATGTGTGCAATGAGTGTGCAGGTGACAGGTTTACAGGAGAACGTGGGATTCAGGCCAGCGACTCAATCTTGCACAAGCAACCTAAGGGCTGAGTTCCTAGCCATGTTTATTGATGTGAAGCCTTAGGGTAGAAAGATTATTAATTTTGGGCATTATGAGTGGACCCCAATGTATGTAAAGTATTATTGCTTTGATTTATTAATTTTGTTTAGGGTTGTGAGTTATGATGTAAACTTGTTTAGGGAGTTAATAATCTCCTTTTTCTTTTAAATTGTTGATTATGTGTTAATCTAGCCACCTAATCACAAGGGTTTAGGGTCACATGTGAGACCCTTGGGTGGTCCCCACACCCTCTACCCTTGTGCCAAAAATGTAAAACCCAAAATTAGAGTATTTTGGGCATTTTTGAGGACCCCTTTGTAGCTTGGGAGTCCCCCTTTCACTAAAATGAGCCCTTGGACCCTACCTAATTGGTAGGGGGGCTTATTTTCAAGGCTAGAGGGAGTTTTCCCTCCCTTTCTACCTCTTGTTTAGTCACATCCATGTAAGGGATGTGGATTTGTGTGTTCTATCAAAAGTACCACTAGTTTTGTCTTACTAACATTTAGGGAAATTTGGGAGAAGAGGGCAAAAAGATAATTTTACCCTTTCTCTCTTTTGTTTTAGCATACCATGATGAGGGAGAGGGGTGACACATGTCACCCCCTCATTTGTGAGGATGCTTGGTCTGCTCCTCTTCAAATTCCCATCCATGGAGAAGAAATAGGAACTTTTTTTTATGGATGATTCTTGCTTGGATGCTTGGGGGATTTTGGAGCTTGTGATTTGCTTGGAGTTAAGAGTGAATATAATTTATGAATTTAGGAAGCTTTTTGGAGAGCTTTCCTTAATGTGGGAGTCATTAAAAGAAATTGTTGTTGAAGTTGCAGTTTATCTTAGTTGATAGATATAATTACTTGAAAATTGTTATTTTAAACAAGTTTTAGTGTTGTTTGTGTGTTTTTTTTTTTTACTCCCTCCATCATATGGCATGAAACCGAGTATTGGAGTGTGGGGGAAGAGAGAGGGAATTTTCCCTCTTAAGTCCTCAAGGCTTGATGGCCAAGCCTTGTAGGGTCTTAAGAATTTTTCCTCTCAATGGTTGAGGTGGGGAAGCCCTCCCCATTCATTTGGCTTGAATCTAGCCTTCCCCATCGCTTGGTAAGGAAACCCCTTTTGGGGTTTGAAAACCCTTCCAAGAAGGACTTGGAGAAAGGGTGGAGGAATAAGGAGGGTGTTGATTGTACATTTAGGAGCAATAAGGAGGGCATAAGAATTCTTACTTTGTGCAAGCAATTTGACGTTAATCTTTGGAGAACTTTCTCCTCTCTTCCCCATTTTTGGAGGATGAACATGGGTCCTCCTCCTTGTAAATTTTCTTTTGAAGTCTTGTTTGTGTTGTGAACTTATCTTTGTATGATTGTATTATTGTTAGTATACCCCTTCACCTTGTGCATGTTTTGGTTAGTTATCCTCTTTTCCATGGGCTTGGGGGAGGCTAGCATGCATCCCAACCTTGGGATAGGCATGTGATGATGCCTAAAGGTTGGCTGGTTAAACAAGATCTTTTCTCCTTGGATGAGAATAAGAAAAGATAAGGAAGGGTTTAGTTGGCAACGTTAGTGGCAAATGTGAAATCAAGGGTTTAGATGTATTTATCCTAGGGTGCTAATTGTAATCCTAACACTCTTCGAATATAGTATGGGAAAGTTTGCATGGGAATGGGCTAAATAAATTATAGTAAGGATTTTGTGTAACTTGTAAATTAGTTAAAAGGGGAAAACAATTTAGGTTGATAATGCTTAGGAGTTATCGACTTGTATCATTGGTTGACCCTAGTAACTGAAGTAATAGAGTAAAATAATTATCAAGTTGAATTTTGGGTTAGTAACTTTACGCATTTATATTTATGGTAAATAGTACGTTGGATTTTGGTTTCCTTACACTTGTGTTACCTAAGTACAAACATTAGTATTAATTGGTTCATCTAAAAAAAAACCGCATTCCCAAATTTTAAATTAGTTGCATTTTGGTGTGCTTACCTCGTGTCCCAGGATTGGCACCTTAAGCGAGGACATGTTATCAGAAAACTAAATGTTTAGGTTCGCACTTTAAGGACCACATGTAGGTACTACTAAATTAAGATAATTAATATCAATTCTTAACACGCTCCAAAATTAACTAAATAAATAAAACTAAACATACAAAATAAACCACCCACTTCCATTAAATTTTAAATGAATAAATTGTTTCGCTCACCTCGTGCGCAGGATGGCGCCTAAGCGAGGACGATATTATGGGGCGTAGCGCATCTACGCAGGAGCCGACGACGCCCGATTTTGGGCCTGTATATTAGAGGCCTTACGCCAGCTGATAGTTGTGGAGCAGCGCCTACCACAGCCACAGGAGACGAGAGTGGAGGCACTCTTTGGGGGACGAGGAGCCGATAGGCGTGGATGCGCATTCGGAGCCACCAGAGCATAACACACCGGGGCGGGAGAGGTCACGGTAGCCCTTCCGTTCATCACGAGAGGGCAGCCTCGTTCCGTCGTAGCCGATCTCACAGTCTCGAGGGACCTTTCGAGGATAGGCGACCCCAATGGACTTCAGCCTGTTGGAAATATGCTTCATCGCCAGGATCGAGATACAGGCAGTGTGATCAGGGATCTTCTTCATATTGCAGCCGCCCACTTACACCGGCTCCACAGATGGCTTTGGGGCTGAGTCGTATATATCTAAACATTTTTTTTTTGTTATTATGGCTTATTATAGATAGTTGCTTTGGCTTGCACTCTTACGAGAGCAACGTCAAGGCAATGTTCACTATACACCTCCTCTAAGACGCAGCAGGTGTTTGGTGGAGGAATGAGGAGCGAAAGCTCCATCTGACTCGAGAGACAGTGACTTGGGAGATGTTCAAGGAGTGTTTCAGGGCTCATTATATGTCAGAGCATTTCATACAGAAGAGGATCGATGAGTTTCATGACTTGCGACAGGGATCTGGCACAGTAGCGCAGTATGAGAGCAGGTTCCTGGATCTTCTTCAGTACGTGGATTACCTGCAAGATGAGAAATTACAGGTTAACAGGTTCATTCGAGGGCTCAATGCAGATATAGCAGGAGCAGTTAGGATGTTATCTCCTCTCACACTTGAGAAGGCTGTTGAGAAGGCCTACTTAGCAGAGGAGAACAGGACCAAGGCATAGGAGCATCGTGATAGAAACAAGAGCAAGTTTCAGGAGAGGATACAGGCATTCCAGGGTCAGAGGTCACGAGGTACTGCACCACCCCCTAGAGGAGGATTTTGGCCTCCGCCAGCAGCCATGAGGGCTCCACCGCACCCACAGTGACAGACACAGTATCAGAGCCACCCACAGCAGGGGGCTAGGCAAGACATAGGAATTTCAGAGAGGTGTTACTAGAGGAGGTTTTTGGTGGAGCCAGAGATAGGAGGCAGGGAACTCAGCAGACACAACCAGCTCGCACTCAGCAGTCTGCTAGGGTTGGACCAGCAGGATCAGTACACCAAAGCACAGGAGGGGGCCCCATCTCAGAGAGGTATAGGAGGTTGTTTTATTTGTGGATCTCCAGATCACTATGTGTGCTTGTGCCCACACAAACCCAACACCATGGATGCACAGAGAGCTAATAGATCTGAGCAGATGGTGGGTGACGTGGGACGTGCCCATCATGTATATGCAATAGTTGACAACCACTAGGCCGAGCATCAGGCCACGGTCATTAAGATGACAGGTATTATCAGGGGTATTTCTGTCTCAGTACTTTTTGATTCAGGTGCTTCAGATTCCTTTATATGACCTTCTATAGTGGACTAGTGTGGGCTAGTGGTGGCTAGGCAACCAGATAGTTGGCAGGTTGAGTTGGCCTTTGGGGCCAAACTCGTCGTGGACTCGTATATGGAGAGTTGCGTACTTGATCTAGGAGCCTTCCCCAATACTCTTGACCTTCGAGTTATCCCTCTAGGTTTCCTATCAGGTAGTTTTGGGTATGGATTGGCTCGAGTGTCATCGAGCTAAGGTGGATTGCAAAAATAAGGTCATTGAGTGTCAGGATGATCTTGGGAGTGCAGTTGTGATATCAGGGATGCAGAGGCCTATATCCTTGCGCATGATTTCGGCTAAGTAACTCAAGTGAAGCATGCGTAAGGGGGTGTCAGTTGTTTGCCATTACCATCAGTGATTGATCTGAGAACATTCTAGAGCATTCACCCTTAGAGGATCATGCAGTCTTGAGGGAGTATGCAGATGTCTTTCCAGGCGAGCTTCCAGGGTTACCACCCCGCAGAGAGGTGGATTTCACCATTGATTTAGTACCTGGATCAACACCAGTTTCTAGGGCACCTTATCGGATGATGACCCCGGAGCTTCATGAGCTCAAGATTCAATTAGAGGAATTGTTGGATAAAGGTCTCATTCGCCCTAGTGTATCTCCTTGGGGAGTGCCAGTCATATTTGTGAAGAAGGATGGTTCTCTCAGGCTTTGTGTAGACTTCAGGTAGCTCAACAAAGTCACAATAAAGAACTGTTATCCGCTCCCTAGGATTGATGACTTGTTTGATCAGATGCAGGGAGCGAGAGTATTCTCCAAAATTGATCTCAAGTCAGGGTATCATCAGTTGTGCATTTCAGATGCAGACATTCACAAGACAACGTTTTGCACACGTTATGGGCATTATGAGTTTACAGTGGTTCCATTTGGTTTGACCAATGCCCCAGCTGTCTTCATAAGCCTCATGAATGGTGTATTCAGGACATTTCTGGATTGCTTTGTCTTAGTGTTCCTTGATGACATATTGATATATTCTCATTCCGAGGAGGAACATGAGGAGCATTTGAGGCAGGTCCTTTAGGTTTTGAGAGAGTAGAAGTTGTATGGGAAACTTTGAAAAGTGCAGCGTCTTTCAGACAGAGATTCAGTACTTGGGTCATATCATTTCAGGTGAGGGTATCTCTGTAAATCCCTCTGAGATACAGGCTATCTTGGACTGGCCAGCACCCACATCAGTTACTGAGGTGAGGAGTTTCATGGGTTTGGTAGGGTATTACCGCAAGTTTGTACAAGACTTTTCTAGGATTGCTCACCCTATCACTACTCTTCAGAGGAAAGGGAAGAGGTTCGGTTGGTCAGAGAAATGTGAGCAAGCCTTTCAGTTGCTTAAGGAGTGGTTAACCACGGCGCCCATCTTAGCAGTTACAAACCCGACAGAGGATTTTGTTGTTTGTACTGATGCATCACTAGAGGGTTTGGGAGCAGTTCTTATGCAAGAGCATCGGGTTATTGCTTTTGAGTCCCATAAGCTCAAAGACTATGAGCTTAATTATCCTACCCATGACCTGGAGTTTGCAGTAGTTGTTCATGCTCTAGTTCGTTTGCGACATTTCCTTTTGGGTAGACCCTTCATTTTGAGGACCGATCATCGGAGTTTTGCAGTATATTTTCTCACAGCCGAACCTCAACGCTCGTCAACGGCGTTGGATGGAGTTTCTATGTGAGTATGACATGGAGGTTCAGTACATCAAAGGGAAGGAAAATGTTGTGGCAGATGCTCTTAGCAGACAATGACATGTGCTTGCTTCGTTGACACTTCAGTCATATTTGAAAGGCAGGATTCTTGAGCACCTTCCAGAGGATAGATTTTATGAGGGAGCTAGACAGATGTTAGAGTCACAGGGTTCTTTAGAGGGCAGATATTCTGGGTGTGTTTTAGAGGCAGATGGTTTGCTTCGTTTCCACAGGCGCATCTACGTCTAAGTCAGGTGATCTACGTGCCTACGTCAGGAGATCTGCGTAGCTTCATCCTTTCAGAGGCACATCGAGCTCCTTATGCGGCACATCCAGGAGTAAATAAAATGCATGTCGATTTGAGAGAGTTATATTATTGGCCGGGTCTTCATCGGGACATAGTAGATTTTGTTACATGTTTCCTTGAGTGTCAGAGGGTCAAGGCAGAGGCATTCTCATCCCGCACAGTACTTTTGCACCCCCATGATATTCCCGAGTGGAAATGGGATGTGATCTCCATGGACTTCATTGTCGGCCTCCCTTTGTCATCGTATCGTCATGACACCCATTATGGTCACCGTGGATAAGTTGACTAAGGTTGTGCACTTTTCGCCAACCAAGGTCACCTATAATGCTCAGGCCATTGCCAAGGTATTTATGGAGGACATTGTTAGGCTGCATGGGGATTCCGAAAGACCATCATTAATGACAGGGATACTATCTACACTTCAGTTTTCTGGACGTCTTTTCAGGCCTCTCTGGAAC
>JAHRHJ020000537.1:0-65699 GCA_019776745.2 Taxus chinensis | reverse complement strand
CTGTCTGTCTGTATGTCTGTCTGTCTGTCTGTCTGTCTGTATGTCTGTCTGTCTGTCTGTCTTCTCTCTCTCGCTCTCTGTATGTCTGTCTGTCTGTCTGTCTGTCTGTCCTGTCTGTCCTGTCTTGTCTGTCTGTATGATCTGTCGGTCCTGTCCGGTCTGTCTGTCTTCTGTCTCTCTCTCTCTACTCTCTCTCTCTCCTCATCCTCTCTTCTCTGTCTCTGTCGCGTCTGTCTTCTGTCTGTCTGTCTGTCTGTCCTAGTCTGTCTGTCACTGTTCTGTGGTCTCTCTCTCTCCTCTATGTCTCTCGCTATCCTCTCTCTCTCTCTCTCTTCTTCTCCTCTCTGTCTGGTCTGTCCTGTCTTCTCTGTCCAGTCTGTTTGAAATTTGGGGGACAATGCTTCCCTAAGGACGGATTTCACGTTCAAATCTAATTTTATAAAATTTCTCAATGTTTTATAACAATTATGACAAGTATTTACACAAAATAATTATGGGAATATTTGAGGATAGTATTTTTAAACAATGAAGACTTGAATTTTCCCTATATTTTATTCTCCCTATCAAAGGTGAATGTCTTTAAGGACACAATTTCTATCAAATTCCTTTTTAACACAACACTATGATTTTCATCTCTTATAGCTATAATAATAGTCCTTGCAAAAGAGTCATATTCAAATGTACATGCCTCTGTTAGAATATTAGCCTTTAAGATGAGAATATATATCTTTTGCACTAATTTTACAGAAATATTGTCCTTAGATTCAAAAACATATATTTTTTCCACATATTATTTTACATACATCATTTTAAAATAATCCCATCAACTAGTTATTATGCGCCTCTTTGTGGTCTCAATCCACTTTCTTATTCTAAGAATTGACAAATAAAAAATTCTCCATTAGGATTTGAAAAAATCCTTTTTCTTCCCATGTGTTGGCAACACCTTTCAAATGTTATATGGACATATTAATATTTTTATATTGAATTTTAGTATTTTCAAATGATATGATCTTTCTATGTCTTCGTCGTCATCATATTGTGGGTCTTAATCAACACTCCCAAAGTTTTGATGTATTCAACCTCGTCATCTTTAATTACTATTGCCCTAAGGGTTAGATTATCTCCAATATTTCCTCTTTAGTTTTTTTTATGAGTTAGTGAATATCCATTTGGACCTCATTGCAAAATTAAGTAAATAAATCCCTCACCTCATATTTGGTCACAAACATTGAGTCATTTCTTGAATATAATCTTTTCAATATTTTAAGAACGGATATAAAAATTGACCGAAGCTCTAATACTACCTGTCGAGTCTCAAATACAAATAAAATGCAACTACAATATATAGAATAAAAATTATAATAAATAAAAATTTAGACATTTACATTAAATTTTTGATATTATAAAAATTTGATACATTCTTTAGATATCCTTCCACCTTTTCTACTCAAACCACCAAAAAAATAATAATTAACCTACAACTAGCCTATGACCCAAATCTTTACCAAATCTTGTCACACAAAGTGAAAAATAATCTATTCAAAATGAATTGTAATAAAATAGTGCCATACAACAATTATTTATTCAAAATTTATGACCATTCTTAATAAAGAAAAATCTTTGCCACTCTCAAGTCTCATTAAATTAGATTTATAATTTTACCCCTAAGATAATGTGTGATGGAATTCGTAATTTTCCCTTCCTATGTAGTGAATAATGTAGTCCAAATGCAATCATTTTTCCCAAGTTGTAGATAGAAAGCAATAGCCCCAGAATTTCCCATTAGAATGGTTAGTAGGTTGTGTATATATATGACTCCTTTGTTTTAATTTTAACACTTAGTTTCAATTAAGTCTAAAATCAGGGATTATAAAAGTTTGCATTCTTGAAATTAATAAAGAAATTCATTGAAGAAATCAAGTTGTATCTTTTCTGTTTTGGATGTGGCAATTGGCAGTTGGCAATTAAATATGTTATTTGTTAGTTTGCTTGCTTCTCAAGTTTTGATGCTTAGTAGTTATTTGCTTCTTGATGTCAAATTGTCAATTGGTCAACTTGTTTATCTCATTTAAAATTTAGCACTCATAAAATCTGAAGGGTTCTCATATTTTAATTTGACGGGTTAGGTTAAGTTTTACTTTTTGTAAATGAGAGATTAAACAATACATTATTCTTCAAATGTAAATATTAATTTATTTTCAATATATATTTGATTGATTTAAATACAATAAATATGAAATAAATTAAAATTATTAAATATATATTTAATAATAATTTTAAATTTATTTAAATTAAATAATTAAGATTCAAAAAAGTAAGGACACAAGTTATACGTTTGACAAATCCTTTGTAACAAATTTATAAGTTGGTCTTTAAAAAACAAAATTTTAGCATGAGACATGAACTTTAATTCACCTTAGGTAATTGTAATGCCACATCTTTCAAAGTATTTCATTCCCAATAAAGTTGTATTAATTGATAGAAAACATGGGTATGGAAGAAACACTGAGGAAACTCCAATTTAAACATTATTGTTCTCAAACTAGATTATACCTTCCTAAGGCAACAAATAGAACATTTGTGTAAAATTGAGGGCATGCTTCTCATATATTTGTTAAAATCTATAATTCAAGAAGTACAAGAGTATTGAAAATATTTTTTTATAAATATAATAGAATGTTATACATTGAATCAATAGTACATTTTTAATAAACATAATTAATATAATATCGCACCTAAATATTGTAGAGACAAGAAGCAATTACAATTTACTATTGAGAAAATTTTGAGAAATAATAAATGGTGTAATTATGGTGCTAATGTGTAAAATAAACATGTATTTAAACAAATTATACATTACGTAGCAAGTTCTTCCAAAATTTAAAAATACATTCGGTATTATTATCAAATAATGTCTTGGCCAGCACACTTACATTCAGTACTTCACTTGTTTTTCCTCTACAAATTCTCACTCATTCATAAGGTTGACTTCACTTGTTTACTTTTAAGTCCCAATGCAAATAGCATTGAAATGTAAAAGGCGTAACATGATTTTTGAACTTTCACTTCATTCACAATACAAATTAACTCATTTTATTTTACAAACCCATGCCTATCTAGGCATGTATGCATCATGGATGTGTGCCCATTTTTTGTCACAATCCTAACAGAAAGCCATCCATGGTTCAAGTACAAGAATAATTAACTTCATACATAATATTAGACTCAAAACTCTGGCTCAATATAGTACATCAATATAAATAACACTCCTAAACAAGAAATTCAAATAATATACACAATTTTATCTGCACTATTTTTGGGGTTATACAAATCAATTTAGTCCAAAGAATTATAAATTAACATAAATATCCCATGATAGATAGACACTTCCCTTCCCAGCTCATCAAGGTGAGAAATCAATATCTCTAGTAATGCCCTTCCCAACTCATTTTCTCCTTCTATGGCCCAGTTATTATTAACTCATGGAACTCTAGTTGATCATGACACTGCAGATAATCCCATTGTTGGAAGGAGGTATCAGCTACAACATGGTCAAGATTTTTTGGTTACTTAGGACAATGTAGATAATCCCATTGTTGGAAGGAGGTATCAGTAGAAAAATGGTTAGGATTTGTTGGATGATCAGGACAATGCAGATAATTTAATTGTTGGAAGGAGGTGTCAGCCATAACATGGTCAGGATTTTTTAGCTGGGAAAAACAAGGCAGACAATCTTGCATCTGTGACCCATAAATATCATCAAATGGCTCTTCCAATTGTGTAAGTAATGAACCCAGATCCATTACATCATGCCCACCATCATCAAATGAATCTTCCAGCAGAAAATCTTGCAATTGTCTATAAACATCATCAAATGACTCTTCTGAGAAAAAAAGTAACGAACCCATGTTCATTACATCATGCCCACCAGTTTGCCATTAAAATTCCTCAGTTTGCAGCCTCTGTCACATTTTACCTCCCCATATTGTGTTTGAAATGACTTTATCTTCCTTTTTTTTCCATAATCAATCCTTTCCTAGGCCGAGGATCACTTATGGATCTATAGTTGATTCCTCGTTTCTATATTCATCTGAAAAAGTCTGTAATTTGGGTGTAAAACTCGGGCTGTCCCGTTCTTTCCATTTTCCACAGTCGGGAATTGTTGTCCTTGTCATTTTTGTCCTAAATACTTGAAGGAAAATTATTGGATGTAGCTCAGGGGAATGTGTTTGAGCCTTGTAACATTTCTAAATTCTCTGTCCTTGAAGAAAATTTCATCTCCGGGCTCAAACAGTTGTTTCTTGCATTTTACGGTTTGACGGGTGATTTTTCCCAGTCAAATTTACATCCTTGCATCAACAGGAAACGTGGCCCCTTTTGGTTGGATGTGGCTCAGCGGGGCACTCTAAAAATTCTATGGATCACCTCAACCCAAAATTGGTCCACGTGGAGGAACGACGCTCATTTGAAGGTTCACTTTTTGGTTTGGCCTTGGAGTTGCGCCGGGAGGACACGTGGAGGTTTCCGCTGCTTTGCCCGGACTTAGACAAATTTTTATGCAGCTAGTATAGTTTGGCAGGACAGGGACACATGGTGAGCCCGCGCTCATTCAGGGTCTCCGCTCTTGGGCACCATTTTGAAATTGTGCCATGGAGACACGTGGAGGCTTCCGCCGGGTCTTCCCATACTTAGTCTTTTTTCAAAAGGTTTTGAGAGGCCTGGGACACGTGGAGGGACCGTGCATGTTTGAGGACCAGCCCTTGAATTTTATTTTAAAGAAGCGCCAGGAGGACACTTGGAGGCTTCCGCTCACTTTGCATTTTGCTTGGACTTTTCAATGGCCAAAGGAGACTGCCTCGGACCTTGGACACATGGCACCTTCCACTGGAGCTCTCAAGCCTTTTAGCAAATTTTGTCAGGCCAGGACACGTGGTGAGCCCGCACTCATTCAGGGTCTCTACTTTTGGGGACCATCTCAAGATGCGCCATTGAGACACCTCTTAAGGATTAAAATATCAAAATGTGTGGCAAGTTTGAAAAGTCAAAGGGGCAGGGAAGTGGACCATCGGAGGCAACTTGGATTTTTTGCCTCTTGTCATCAAAAGGATTAAAACATCAAAATGGACCGCAAGCCCGACAAAGAATAGTCAAAATTTGCTCTAGTCAATGGTGGAGGTGCGGACTTTTGGGGGAAATTTGGAAAATTTTCCTTTTGTGGAGAAAGGAGTTAAAAGTGTAAAATGAAGCATGGTTCCACTGGGACCCACGTCAAAAACTAAAAGCGAAAGGGAGGAGCTGCGGGGAAACTTGGAAAATTTTCCCTTTTCCAAAAAGGAGGTGAAATAGCAGAATTTAGTCATGGTTCCTTTGGGACCCACATTGGGACACGTGTCAGGCCCATTTTTCAAAGGTGGAGGTGTGGAGAAAAAAGTGAAAAATTTACATTTTTTCAAAAAGTTGTAAAAGGAAAAAGGAACCCCCAGGCCCATTTTAAATTGGATCTCCCATGTGGACGGTCCAAATTCAAAATAGAAAGATCAATGACAACTGTGCATCTGTATCTGATTTTCTACCATTTTTCTCCAAAGCTCCTGGGGATGCGTATTCTTATGGTTTTTTATCATTTCTTGGAGTCTCCTGTACGCCAAATGAAGAGGAAAATTAATCTCCTGGTTTGGTGGGGAAGGTCTGTAAATGTCTCTCACCATTAAATATGCAATCTGAGGATTTTTCTTTCCTTGGCACATGAAAGACCTTTGATATCTTGGTTTGGTGAGGAAAATCCATGGGACATCTTTTACCATTAAGATGAGATCTGACTATCTGGGCTCGATCTGATTTCCATTTTTTCCTTCCTTGGGCACACAAAGAACCAGATTTGACAGATTAGGGGTGGAAGTGGTTGGCGAGTAGAGCAAAAAGTGATCTCCCAGAAGGATTTGAATGCTGGAAATATTTGAAGAGATCCACCCCTTGAGCACTTGACAACTTTTTACATATTTGATTCTGGGAATCATCATCGGGATCATGTCGGGCACTAGTACACTCAATGTTTGTATTTTTGGGGGGAAAAAATCTGTTGTAAAAAATGTTATAAATTGCATGAATTTATCATGCAAATGGTTGGAGTGTTAGAGGTCGGGACTGATTTTTCTAAGAGAAAAGCTTGATAGAACCCGTCCTTCTGAGAAACCATCTGAAGAAACCTGTTTATCTCCTTTGTGTTAAATTTGATCATGTCAAGGTGGTTGCGAGTGTACAACCATTGACAAGCTCTGAGATTGTTCTAGAAACTTTCCCCTGCTGATAAATTTAATCAAACTTGAGTTAATTTGCATTATTTTTGGGCAAAATTTGTGTTTGCTTCATTTCTGAATGTCTGCAAGTAGTTTTCTTGTTCCCGTTGCAATCTTACATTGAAATCTTTGTGAATCACACAAGATCTTATCCTTGTGATAGTTTGGTGGCATTTGTAATTTCATTTATCAGAAGAGCTTTCATTTGATAGTGAAATAAAAAATTTAAAATCACTGTGACTCCTAGCATGACTATAAGATTGTTTGTTAGCCTTCAAGGGTATCTTAGGTATGATGAAACAAAGGTTGATAATGTTTAGTTAAGTTTTCCAATTTGAGCCTTCATTTTGGATCCTTGAAGTTTGTGTGAAAAGTGTTGATCTGGGCCTCCATTGAAGCACATATTCTGGTTAAAGGAACATCCTAGCTATCCCGAAGCATTCTGTTGTTCAAGCTCTCCATTTTTGTAAAATTTCTCAAGAATCTGGTGAATCAAGTTCATTTCTACCTCACCTCCCACCAAAAATTCATTTAAAAACAACCAATCATACCCATACTACCCCTGTTTTTCATGTTTGTATACAAATGCATAATTTTTACTACCAAAACATGCAGAAACAATCAGGTTTTCATTGTCTTTAGTGGCCTGAACCTTGCTTAGAAAATATCTCCATTATCTAGAGTGACAACTCGTGAGAGTTAGGTTTTGTTGCATTGATCATATTTTCTTCAAGGTCTTCTTAATAATTTCACAAGGAAGGATATCTCCATCTCCTCCACAAACAACAGGCTACAAAAGGGTCCTCTCACCCTGGTTGAAAGGCACAACCATAAAGTAGTGAGGATAGGTCAAATCCTCTTGAGGGTGCTACCCATTTCTCCACATCTGAGTGACAAAGAGCAAGCTGCATTTCATCCCCGGCTACAAAATGACACACTACATGCTCTGCTTGTCTCTAAGCTTCCTGCCAAACCTGTGATGTTGCTCAGCTTCTGAGGGAGAATCAATTTGGGTACCAACACCTGATTGGCACCATTGCTAGGGACATAGTGGTTACAGTTCATATTCAGACCCTGGTAAACACTTCTTATATGCTCTAAGTGCTAATACATTTTTCAAACATCATCTTGTGTTCAGGCCTGTAAGAAGTATTCAAAGTTGCAAGTGTTGTGTGTAATTCTTTCAGTTTCTACACCTAGTGCACTAGCTTTCATTGATAAATCTGGGTAAAGAAAAGTCAGATCATCCCATTTCCAGTTTCTAGTATTGACAGACATTTGACAGATCATATTTTAGTGCATTTTCACAACTAAGGTGGAAATCCTTAGTGGCGACTCCCTGTTGATCTAATTCTTGATGAGTACCAGTGTCTTAACCTCTGTCAAGTGAGATTTGTTACTAATCTTTGCAAAGCTGGAAGGAAGAAGATATTTCTTTGCTAGGGATCCTGCTAGGACATTATTTCCAGAGCTAGGAAAAACAAAGTCAGAAGGAAGAAAATCTTGAGAGTTGTTGGAGATCAGCAGACAAGAAAAGGGATCTCCATTGATGAAAGTGATCATCCTATCATTGAAGATTGCCATTCAAGTGCTTCTGAATCAGGTAGCCTCTTTGTGGAATTGAATTCTCCAACTGGAGAGGGGCCTTCATTTGATTTTGAAAAGTTTGCTTCTCATTCTACCCCTGTCTTTTCAAAAGTTGATAGGGTTTTCCAAGAAACAAGGCCTTTAGGGGATATCCATTTTGAAATTTATACTCCTGTGTTTCAAAGACCCTCTGCCCCTTATCAATTTGTCTCCCCTCCAGGGTCACCTCCTCAAAAAAACATGGCCATGCCCCCACCCAGACCTCCATTTGTTGTAAACACCTTTGGTCCTATAAATTTTACAGGGATGGCTGGTTATCCAAATGCAGTTCCCCAGGATGTAAGAAATAGATTACCAAAGTTCCAAGGAAACAACGCTATAACTGGTGATCAACATTTAAAGCTTTTTATCAATATGATGGAAGACTTTGAGATTGAACATGAAGATGTATATATCAAATTGTTTATCCATACTTTGGAAGAGGATGCAAGGGACTGGTATAAAGCTTTGCCAGATAATTCCATTGATTCTTGGACAGAGATGAACAATGCATTTAGATTGCAGTATGGTGATAGAACTGACCCTAGGTTTCTTCTATCAGAATTTGAAAACATCAAGAAGAATCCTAATGAGTCAGTACATGATTTCAACACAAGGTTTAACAAGACCTTGAGGAGATTTCCTGTTAGCTTAAGGCCATGTGATGAATCATGTTTGATCAAATATTCAGATGCATTTGATAAAAAAAATTGCTTACTACTTGAGGGACAAAAACCCTACTAATTTGAGGCAGGCCTTCACCATGGCTCTGCAAATTGAGAACAACATCAAGGCAATTGGAAAGCCTCCAAAAAGGGAGGGTGTAAAACTAATTAACCCAGAAAATCCTCAAACAAGTAAGGCTGCTGATTTGGAGGAAGTTGTGAAAACTTTGGTAGGGGCTGTCAAAGAAATATCATACAAATTAGCCCGGGTAGAAAAAGGAATTGGGCAGAGTTCACAAGGTCAGCACAAGCAACAAGGCCAAGACAGGTTTACAAATCATCATAGAAATGATCAGAGATCTGATGACAGAGGCAAGGGACCTGTTGGATTTGGAAATAAACAGTCCCAGGCCAGGGAAAATAGAATGGTACCTGATCCTTTGGCTGCCAGAGTTGTTATTGTGGAGGAGACAGATGTCATTGATTGGTGTGACAGATGTTTCATGCCACATGCTCCATGTGAGGAAGATCAACAGAAAGAAGAAGAAGTTGATGATGATAATGATGATGATGTTTGCATGATGGGTTGCTCCACGAGCTCACAACAAGGGGCAACTTCAACTGAGGTAATAAGTGCTAGAACTGCTGCTGATTTTTGGGATTGCATCCACCAGGTACCTATTCTTCCTCCCTCTCATACTTTAGAAGTAGATATTGTACAAGATTTTGAATTTCCCAATAATGACTTTGAATATTTAAGAGCTTTAATGATAAAGAAGTATGATGGAGGAATCCCATCTGAGGAGGACAGACAGTTATTGATGAATGTTGTTGTTGCCCAAGAGAAGGAGTACAACACAAGAAGTAGGGTTGTCAAAGGGACAGGGCCTCAGGCCAAGCCAAAAACTCCATTGCTTTCAAATATTCCTAAAGAGGCTCCTAAGAAAGATGCATCTGCCAAGGGCCTTGTTGTCCCAAACAAAAATCATACCCCTCCTCATGCCCAAGCTGTCAAAAATCCTGTGCCATCTAATGAGTGTGTCAACCTTCCTTCCAATGTTGCCTTGCCAAAGTCTGTCCCTTATGATATTTCCCAAGTCTTGAGTCAGATCAAGATCTCAGTTCCAATTGTTGAGTTGCTTAGGATTCTTGAGCACAAAAAAAGGGCTTTTGAGTATTTGGGGCTGAAAGAGGAGAAGACTACCCTAGGTAGAAATATAAACATTGTGGAGACTCCACCAGTCATTGAAGAGTTAGAGACACCACCAGTGTTGGAGGAACTAGGTGAACCACCTGAGGTTTATTTGGGGACATCCTTGG
The DNA here is from genome assembly GCA_019776745.2 of Taxus chinensis. Classification (NCBI taxonomy): domain Eukaryota; kingdom Viridiplantae; phylum Streptophyta; class Pinopsida; order Cupressales; family Taxaceae; genus Taxus; species Taxus chinensis. Next base: position 55,789 of record JAHRHJ020000537.1, on the reverse strand, counting down.
TGGAGTCTCAGCTAAATGTGGATCCATTCTTCACCACTTTGATCATTAAAGACAGATTGCTACACAACTGTATGTTTGACTCAGGGGCATCATGCAATGTTATGCCTCTAGAAGTCATGAATGAGCTGGATATCAAAGTAACAACAGCATATGGGAAGTGTACTGCTATGGACTCCAGAGAAGTGCCAGTGGTGGGATGTGTGAAAGGTCTGGTGGTGCAACTTGCAGCTTACCCAGGTAAAAACCTGATGCTTGATGTTGTTATTGTTGATTGCCCAGCCAAGTGGGGTATGTTGTTATCTAGAAAATGGGCTGCAAGTGTTGGTGGGAGTGTTCAAATGGACATGTCCTATGCTACCATCCCAATTGAGGGCAGCCTTGTCAGGTTGTATGGAGAAAAGAAGATGTTGCACCTTATTGAAGATCCCAACAATGCATCTTATGAAGTATTGTACACAAGTGTTGATGCTGATAACTTTGTAGGATTTGCTGATGGAAAAGAGCACAAGATTAAAGAATGCAAGTGTATTGAATAGGAAGGATCTCTGTGGACTTTATTGTTTGATGGAGCTTGCTCCAAGTTTGGAAATGGTGCTTGTGTTGTTTTGATCTCTCCAGGCCAGGAAAAGTTTGTCTTTTCCTTCAAACTCAACTTTGAGTGCACTAATAACATTGTTGAGTATGAGGCACTGTTGTTAGGTTTGAGGATTGCTTGGAAATATGGTGTTAAAGACATCATTGTCAAAGGAGATTCAGAATTAATTGTAAAGCAAGTCAGAAAACTTTATGCCACAAAAAATCAGCGAATGAAACAATACAAGCATGCAGTTTGGGATCTCATTGAGATGTTTGATTCATTCAATATTGTGCATCATGATAGGAAGTTCAATGATTTGGTAGACAAACTTGTAGTATTGGGATCTCGGTTTGATAATTGTATAGTGTCCCCATATTGTGAATATGATGTTGAGGTGTTAACTAGGCCATCTGTACCTGACAACATTAAACATTGGCAAGTTTTTTATGATGATGCTTAGGTCAGAAGATTTTTTTAGAACAAAGGGGAGTTTGCTGATCAAAATATTGATTGGGAGCCAATGGTGTGCTGTAGCAGAGGGTAAAGAAACCTTGTTTGGCAAAGGCATCATCCAACTAAAGACTAATACCATTCCTAGAGGGCTAGTTGCTCTTGAATCCAACTTTGATAATGTTGATCACATTATTAACAGATGCATAGTAGCCTCAAGGGATATTGAGGAGCATGACCTTGGCACAAAGGAGAAACCAAGGAAGATTTGGTTGGGAAGCAATCTCAGCAAGGAGGAAAAACAGTCTTATGTCCAATTACTAAAAAAATATCAAGATTGCATGGCTTGGACTTATTCTGAATTAAAGGCATACAGAGAGGATCTGTTTCAACATGAGATTCCCTTGGAATCTAATGCAAAACCATTCAGGTAGAAATAAAGGCCAATCAATCCACTCCTATCTCTTAAAATGCAAGAGGAATTGAAGAAACTGAGGGATGGAGGGATTATTCAGCCTACAAGGTATTCTTCTTGGGTTGTAAACCTAGTACAAGTCAAAAAGAAGAATGGTGACATCAGGTTGTGTGTGGACTTCAGAAATCTGAACAGAGCATCAATGAAGGATAATTATCCTTTACCAAACATGGAAAACATGTTGCAGTTAGTGACCGGTTCTGAGCTTCTATCTACCCTGGATGGTTTCTCTGGTTATAACCAAGTTGTTGTAAAGGAATAAAAAAGAATTAAGACAACCTTTACCACCCCTTAGGGAACATATGTATATGTCAGGATGCCCTTTGGACTATGAATGCTGGAGAACCTTTCAAGAAATGGATGTTGCTTTTGTTGGTTACATCAATCTACCAAGATGATGTAACTTGTTCTCCAGAAAGAGGGTGATCATTTGATTGGAGAAAATTTATAAGATGTAGATATGGCATTTCATCAATCCAAAGAAGTGCTTTGCAGAAGGAAAAATTGACATTGTTGACCATAGAGGCCATCCAAGGTCAATTCCAAGAACCAAGAAGGGGATTCAAAGATAAACTTTATCAGACCAAACTTTGCTGAGTTGACCATTCAAATCACTGGGGAAGGACCAGATCAAATGGGAGGAGGATGCATTCAAGCTTTCAATGGGATCAAGGAGGCATTAAAGCATGCCCCTGTTTTAGCAGCTCCAGATTATAAGAATCCTTTCCAACTATTTTCTTTTGCTTCAGAGAACACTATTGCATCTGTCTTGTTGCAGAAAGATGATGAAGGGGCTGAGAGGCCAATTGCCTTTTTTAGTAAGGCATTGCAGGGGGCTGAGCTGAAATACACTATTATGGAGAAGCAAGCATTTTCCTTGGTAAAAGCACAAAATGTCTTCAGGCCTTACATTTTGAGCTCTAAAATTGTTGCTTATGTTCCCCACACTATGGTGAAAGACATCTTATCAGAGATGGAAGTCTCAAGAAAAAGATGTAGATGGGTGAACAAGTTGTAAGAATATGACATGGATATCCAAACCACGAAGTTGGTGAGAGGTTTGGGCTTGGCTAAGCTTATGGCTGAGAGAAACTTGCAAACTATTGAGGTAAATGAGGTAGAAGAAGGAAGGGTAGATGTTTTTGAAAAATTGATGAGTTCTGAGTGGTACAAAGATGTAATTTTTTTTATCTCAGACATCTATACTACCCTGAGCATTTGAGTAAGAACCAGAAAATAGCCCTTAAGTTGGCTTCCCAGAAATATGTCATTACTGATTATGGGTTAGCTTGGAAGAACCCTGAGGGAGTTCTCTTAAGGTGCATTACTGAAGATGAAGCCCCCAAGATAATTGTTGATCTCCATGGAGGAGTTTGTGGGGGAATTTTGCTGGAAGAGTCACAACACACAAGATCTTAAGGGCTGGTTATTGGTGGCCAACTCTCTTCAAGGATACAACTCTTTTGGTTAGAAGATGTGAGAGTTGTTAGCACTTCTCTAGAAGACTGAAAGCTTCAGGCTCCCTGCCTTTGCAGCCTGTATCAATTGAAGCCCCATTAAAGCAATGGGGGATGGACTTTATTGGTGAGATTTCAGACCCTTCAAGTGTTAGCCATAAGTGGATTCTTGTAGCCACTGATTACTTCTCTAAGTGGGTGGAGGAAATCCCCACCAAAAGATCAACACACCAAATTGTCATAGACTTTATGTTGAACCATATTATCTGCAGGTTTGGGGTGCCAGTCAAAATTGTTGCTGACAATGCCATAAGCTTCAGAGCTAAACCCTTGGTGGAAATGTGCAAAGAATATGGGATCAATTTGACATATGCTTCTAATTACAATCCCCAAGGAAATGGACAAGCTGAGTCCAATAATAAAAATTTGTTGAAGATTATCAGAAGAACCTTGGAGCTGAACAAGAGAAAATGGGGTGAGCAGTTGAAGTTTGTTGTCTGGGATGACCGAATTACTGTTAAAAGAGCCACTGGAAAGAGTCCATTTGAGCTGGTATATGGAACTCAGGCCCTGCTGCCCCTGCATATGCAATTATCCTCATATCAGTTCATTCAACAACTGGAAGATCAAGAAGTAGGTCCATATGATGCCCGCATTAACCAGATTGTTGAACTTGATGAAGAAAGGAGGGCATCCCACCAAAGGCATGTAAAGTTTAGAGAAAAGTTGAAGAATTTGTTTGACAAGAAGGTCACCCCAAGAGCTTTCAATGTTGGAGATCTTGTGTTGTTATGGGATAGTAGGCATGAAGATAAGGGCAAGCATGGAAAATTTGACACATTATGGATGGGCCCTTACTCCATTGACATTAGAATTGGTGAAGATACCTTCTTCCTGAAGGACTTGGATGGGGAATTGCTCAAATTTCCTATTAATGGTAGGCATTTGAAACATTTCTTGGATTGATTCCCTAGAATCAAGGTGAACATCATCTGTACAGTGTATAGTTTATTGGTTCATTTTCTGTCTTTTGTGTTTTTGTTCGTTTTGGCCCCTGGTGGCCTGTTTTTGCTGGTTTCTTGGTTCATTTTTTGGGGGATGGTTCTAGTTTTGTGCTTTGCAAGCTGACTCCTTTTCCCTATGGATATTTTGGCACTTGGTCTATTATTTGGTTCTTTTGGCACTCACAGGGATTTCCCATCCCCGAGATGGAGCTGATGTTGGTGCTCAGATTTGTCTCTCCCCATTTGCCATTAAAATTCCTCAGTTTGCGGCCCCTGTCACATTTTATCTCCCCATATTGTGCTTGAAATGACTTTGTCTTCCATTTTGTTTCCGTAATCAATCCTTTCTTGGGCCGAGGATCACTTGTGGATCTATAGTTGATTCCTTGTTTTTATATTCCTATGAAAAAGTCTGTAAACTGGGTATAAAACTCAAGTTGTCCCGTTCTTTCCATTTTCCGTAGTTAAGAATTATTGTCCCTATTGTTTCTATCCCAAATACGTAAAGACAAATGAATGGATGTAGCTAGGAGGAATGTGTTTGAACCTTGTAGAATTTCCAAATTCTCTATCCTCGAAGAAAATTTCATATCCGGGATCAAACAGTTGTGTACTTGCATTTTACGGTTTGACGAGTGAGTTTTCCCTGTCAAATTCTCATCTGTGCATCAGTGGAAATGTGGCCCATTTTGGTTGGATGTGGCTCAGTGGGGCACTCTAAAAATTCTATGGATCACCTTAACCCAAAATTGGTCCATGTGGAGGAATGGCACTCATTTGAAGGTTCACTTTTTGGTTTGGCCTTGGAGTTGCACCACGAGAACACGTGGAGGTTTCCATTTCTTTCCCTAGACTTAGAAAAAAAATATGCAGCTGGTACAGTTTGGTTGAAAAGGGACATGTGGTGAGCCTGCACTTGTTCAGGGTCTCTGCTCTTGGGCTCTAAATTAAAATTGCACCATGGAGACACGTGGAAGCTTCTGTCACGTCTTCCCATACTTAGACTTTTTTCAAAAGGTTTTGAGAGGCCTGGTACACGTGGAGGGACCGCACATGTTTGAGGATTGACCCTTGAATTTTATTTTAAAGAAGCGCTAAGAGGACACTTTGAGGCTTCTGATTGCTCTACTTTTTTCTTAGACTTTTCAAAGGCCGGAGAAGACCATCTTGGACCTTGGACATATGGGGCTTTCCGCTAGACTCTCAAGATTTTTAATAGGCTTTATCGAACTGGGACACATGGTGTCCCCGCACTCATTCAGGATCTCTACTTTTTGGGACCATCTCAAGATGCTCCATTGTGACGCATGGCAGTTTGACAAGTCAAAGGGGCGAGGAAGCGCACCATTGGGGGCAATTTGGATTTTTTGCCTCTTATCATCAAAAGGATTAAAACATCAAAATGGCCCGCAAGCCCAATAGAGAATAGTCAAAATATGCTCCAGTCAATGGCGGAGGTGCAGACTTTCGGGGGAAATTTGGAAAAAATTCCTTTTGTGGAGAAAGGAGTTAAAAGTCTAAAATGAAGCGTGGTTTTGCTAGGACCCATGTCAGAAACTAAAAGCGGAAGGGCAGAGCTACGGGGGAAACTTGGAAAAATTTCCCTTTTCCAAAAAGGAGGTGAAATAGCAGAATTTAGCCGCAGTTCCTTTGGGACCCACATTGGGACATGTGTCAGGCCCATTTTTCAAAGGTAGAGGTGCAGAACAAAATTGAAAAAATTACATTTTTCCAAAAAGTTGTAAAAGGACAAAGGAACCCGCAGGCCCACTTTAAATCAGATCTCCCACGTGGACAGTCTAAATTAAAATAGAAAGATCAATGGCAACTGTGCATCTGTATCTGATTTTCTGCCATTTTTCTCTGAAGCTCCTCGAGATGCGTATTCTTATGGTTTTTTATCATTTCTTGGAGTATCCTACATGTAAAATGAAGAGGAACATTAATTTGGTATCCTAGTTTGGTGGCGAAGGTCTATAAATGTCTCTCACCATTAACTCGGATCTGACTTGATTTTTCTTTCTTTGGAACGCAAAAGACCTGTTGATATCTTGGTTTGGTGAGGAAAATCCGGGGACGTCTTTTACCATTAAGATGAGATCTAACCTTTAGGCTCGATCTGATCTTTCATTTTTTCTTCCCAAGCACGCAAAGAACCAGATTTGACAGATTAGGGGCGGAAGTGGTTGGTGAGTAGAGGGAAAAGTGATCTACCAGAAGGAGTTAAATGCGGGAGATATTCAAAGAGATCCACCCCCTGAGCACCTGACAACTTTTTATAGATTTGACTCTGGGATTTGTGATCGGGATCATGGCGAGCACTGGTACACTCAATGTTTGGATTTTTGGGGGGAAAACTTTGTTGTAAAATGTTATAAATTACACAAATTTATCGTGCAAATGGTTGGAGTGTTAGAGGTCGGGACTAAGTTTTATAAGAGAAAAGCTTGGTAGAACCCATCCTTCTGAGAAACCATATGAAGAAACCTATTTATCTCCTTTGTGTTAAATTTGATCATGTCATGGTGGTTGTAAGTGTACAGCCATTGACAAGCTCTGAGATTGTTCTAGAAACTTTCCCCTGCTAATAAATTTAATCAAACTTGAGTTAATCTATGTTATTTTTGGGCAAAATTTGTGTTTGCTTCATTTCTGAATGTCTGCAAGTAGTTTTCTTATTCCCATTACAATCTTACATTGAAATCTTTGTGAATCACACAAGATCTTATCCTTGTTATAGTTTGGTGGCATTTGCAATTTCATTTATCAGAAGATCTATTCAAGCTATGTAAATGGTTAATTGCATCGCAAGGAGGGCCTATGTATTTGAAAAAATTTAATGACAACAAAAAGTGGTAGATCAAGTGGTGAAGTGGAAATTTTGTAGACCATGTCCACAATTGTGCCAATTGTAACATTCAAAAGGCCAATTTCAACCCAAAAATTAGTTGTAACTATTACTTTATGGTTTTTTCATAACATAACTTTGTGTTACAATTTTTCATCATCTGGATCCATTGAGATCATACACTTTTTTCAATGCTACACGGGTTCTAGGTGGTGGAGGAATATTCAGGGGTTATATTGGTAATATTACCCCATCAAGGAGAGGATATGGAGGTCTACCATGTTGTGATGTGATTGTGTCTACCTTATGGCTAGATGTGTGTTTAAATGTAAATAACTAAGTATTAGGTGATGAATTGATGGGGTCCAATGTATAGGATGGAGGATTAATGAAAGGATTGCTAAGATATCTCTCCATATGGGTAGTGAATTGCATAATTTTAGATGTAATTTTAGAACCATAAGTAATATGAATAATGTAACCAATGACCATTATATTTATCGAGACATCCATCATCTAGTGTAGCATTTTGGTCAAGTGTTACACCTTGTAGCAAAATCTCATATTAGGTCAACCACATATTATTTATGACTAGAAGGGGTACCCTACTTAGCTAAAGACGACATGGCTATGGATTTACATAGGAAATTGCAAAATAAAAAAGATTTTATTGCATTAGATTAGATATGAAATGCCAATAACAAGGGTGCATGTTTAGGCCTAACATTTTTAGGTTTCTTTTAAAAATGTCTTGCGGTTGTGAAAACCATTTATAAAAATTGCTTATATATTTGGAGAAATCAAAAGAGGTTTTGAGATAATCAAGGGAATTGAAAGTAACTATGAACAATAAATAAAAGGAGAAAATATAACTATAAGCATTATAGTATGTACACAAGATATATATAGACATAGCCAATTGACCGATTTACACTTCCTTTTTCGTGTCATGCAATCTCTCCTGCCTTATCACCTAAAAATACGATGCATTAAATGCATGTAACTTATTCTATATTTTGTTCTTACTATGTTCGACTTGATTTCTCCTTTTTCTAAGCATCTGCCAAAAATTATTTATAAGTTGACTCCTAAAAATAGATTTCTTGTATTTTTAGGATTTCCTCGTGATCTGAAATAAACGAGCTCCTTTCTTCTTCAATATTTTATTTTTCCTTGAAATCAGAAATCTTCATAGAGAGTGTAACTGAAATACTTTGAAGTCAACAAGCATTAAATTTTGACAGTTGGAACAGTAAACTTCATCGTTCAATGTGGAGTTCTGGTTGTACACGTAGCCGCAATTGAATCACCGTTGATTCACATATAAACTCTTACTTCTTCCAATTTAAACTCTATTTGATTTTCCTTAACTCATCTCAAGTTCATATTTTCTCGATATGCGGCTTCTCTTGAGTTCGTGGACCTTTTCCTTTGTATCACAAATCTTTTCTTTGTCACGCAGAACTTCTATGCTTTTCGCGGTATTCACACTATCTCGTGGCTATCCTCCTTGTCTTTCACCTTTCTGTGGCTCGTTCCTTATACGTGGATATCACTACCTTCTAGCGTCTTTATTTCACATCCGCAACTCCATCCTTTCATCTACGGATTTGTCATTTTCACATCTTTCTTTCTATCTGCTACAATCTTCTATACTTAGCGGCTTTTCCCTAATGTGTTGCTTCCTTCTAACTTCCCTTTATATGGCGGCTTTTGTAGTCTTCCCCGGCTATCTCCATTACTTAGTTATTCGCGTCTTTTCTCCTTATTCGTGGCTTTTCCTTTACTTCCATGTGACTTATGTCTTCCTTACTTTTTTTCTTCTCCTTTGCCTTTATGTCCTCCTTACTCGTGCAACTCTACCTTCATGCTCACAACTCTTCCCTCACATTCACGGTTTTACCTTTCTCACTCATGACTTCTCTAGTCTTATGCAACTTTCAATCCTTTTCTCGCAACCTTCACATTCCTTCTAGCGGCTTCTTCTAGAATTTCTAGTCCTTCTACTCCATCAGCGGCTACTTCAAGTCTTCGGTAGTTCTCCTTTGAGTTTCGCAGCTAAGTCCTCATGCCCATAGATTGCCTTTTTAGTTGCAACTTTTCTTGAGGCGTTTAACTCTTCTCCATGACGTCTTCTAGAATTTGACATCTATCTCTTGACCTTTGCAGAAATATCTAGTATTCAGTGGATGTCTCCTGTCTTCAACGTCTTGCACAAACATTGACTAAGTCCCTTAGAAATTATCCTTATTCATCCCAAAGCCTTATCTTCTTGAGCATGCATCTATCACTATTATAGCTTTGATCTCCATGAAATCACCTGGTTCAATCCTTAACCTTCTCCACTTGATTTCCTAAGTTGTTTTCTCTTTGAGTTGACACTACCAATCAACCTTCATCTTCTTCACATTCTCACTTTACCAATTCACTCATTTTGCCATCAATGTGGCTTGACATCAATGACAACACATATGACACATGACAAAGGTCTAACAACATGCCCTAGGTTTCCCTTGTGCAAGTTACATGATGATAGCAGGATAGCTCTAGATTGTCCCAAATATGCAAAAATGTGTATGATGGAATAAAATAAAGTTCCCTCCTATGCAGTGTATGCAGACTAATGCAGCCCTTGACCCTAATATGGATGTGCTAGATATGTACTTTGTAGTGTTCTTGTGCCTTTGTACAAGCTTAGGTGGTGATAAATAATTCTTATAGTACTTGGCCCCTTATTTAGAATAAGTAACTAAGTATATATATGATTCCCTTGTTTGAATTTCGTAATTAACAACCGAAAGGCCAACCCAAAGTGTTAAAAGGTGACCAAGAAGCGAAAAGGACCCAAAAGGGTAAGAAGAAGAAAGAGGTATAAGAGGGACAGGACCGCATGAGCACTTTTGTCTATAGACACAAAATAACACACATATTACTATTCTACTATACCTCCAAGTATGTTATTATATGTATGGATCTCGAGTAAGAAAAGTATTCACTGGTGACACACTTCTTAGTCAATCTGCTTACTTTGATCGTTTCTATTGTCTTTATCTCTCACATTTTTCACTTCTGCACCCAGTTCTAGTCAAGTCACATAGATCCCTTTCTTTTGGTCTCTTCACATTTGTTGTCAGTTAGCTCAGGACACCAGCCCCTAGTCTGGACATTTACACTCAAGCACTCTTGTCCACCTTGGTCGCTCTTGTCCTCTTTGTTCTTGTTCACATTTTTTACATTTGTGGTTGGCATTTTCATTTTTCTTACTGTTATCCCAAGGTTCTAGTCGACATGTCATATCACTAGTGTCAAAATTCAAGTAAGAGATCCCTATATATACACAACATACATACCATTATAGGGGTGGTTAATTATCGAGGGATATATTATCACATTTGCATTCTATCTATCTTTATCCCACTATCTTGTCGTCATTGACACAAGGGAAACCTAAGGACACTATTCCACACACAATCCCATAGAACTACATAGAGTTGGAGATGTAGTGCAGTGATTGGTCATAATTTCACTTTGTTGGGTGACCGCCGAGGTCAATACGACTCCCCATTTGAATATTTTATTTTCAAGATTTGATGTGTTTTGGGGTTTTGCAGGATATCACTTTATTTTGTAAGTTACAATCGCATTTAGTGATCATCTAGCAACATATATAAGACCATCAAAAAATGGTATGAAAACCCTAGCGACATAGGAAAAATCAGATTATGAACCTATGCGCAGTCATAGGCACCTACAGAAGGTCTCTAGCGCCCAGGTGCCCTCATCCTAACCCAGGCGCCCTTGTCCTGGCCAATCTACAAGTTCCATAATTTGTATTGAGCATTTCCAACACTCTGCCCAACTTGTTCATCTATTTTTCCAGTTTAGATCTACTTCAGGATAATTTAAAATCAGATAAGTTCCATATCTCTCTCATTTTCGTAATCACCCTTATTGAAATTTCCATCGCATCAATGGCCATCATGACAATGATTGTTGCACCCTCATGACAAATTACAACAATTAGAAGACAAAGGTGTCATTTCCTTTGGCTCTCACTCTCGTGAGCAATCTCTTTCTCTAATTTTACCTAAGTGTGCTTCCACTTTGGTTCACTTGTCTCCTTCACCCACTTCTAAGGTTGTCATTCATCCATATCCTAATATCATTATTTATATATGTCCTCCATCTCGCCCATCCATTGCAACATCATCTCATCCACCTCACATTGCTACTACTTCCCTTTGGCTTCCTAAGCCATCGACATTTGTGTTTCCTACCACTACATCTTCTATTATTGGCACCATTTCATCTCACATTCAATTTGGTGCTTACACTCATGTTACTACCACGTCACATGTTTCCACCACTCCTTGCAGGCCTCTTCATCTTTTCTAGACAATTGCATTCTCACCTCATAACTTGATGATGAGTTCATATTATTATAATTCTTACATGACTGTTAAGGGAACCATTACAATAAGAACCTCCTTCCATATTTACGCTTTATGCTTCATTGATCCATCTATCTAGCGCACACTATCAAGCCATTTACCAATGACCACTCTTTTTCTATGGTTCATACTTGACTGCTGAGGGGTCTTATATCAATGAACCTCCTTTTCCTACACATACATTGGGGACATCTCTCTTCTTCTCCCCTCTTCATCATACTTACACGCAATTACATAAATTCTTACTATCATTTCAATCACATTGTTATTTCTCATTATTCATTTTATACATATATCCATTATTATTTATCACATATTATCCATATTCATTCATACATACAATCAAGTTTTCAAATATTAGGTATCATTTTCCTATCAACACCATCATCCATTCATCAATATGAGCATTTACGCAATGCAAATCAAACATATACATATGAACAACAAGCATCACATCACATATCGAAAAACATCAACAAAACAAAATAATGGCAATCATCAATATATATATATATATATATATCATAAAAAATCATAGTTATAAAAATATAAACCCTGGTACGCAATCTCTCATGCATCAATACATCCATATATGTCATACATCCTCATCATTTTCACTATACACGATTGTGGGAGCTCTAGAACTAGATGTTTCATCACTCAATCTACACCGCCGGTCGTAGCCCCAATATCTCTCCACTTGTCTACGTAATATAGCTACCTTGACCAACCTCTGTGAATCGGATCCTACGACCTCCTTCTCTCATTGAGTATCTACACGTGCCTCATCACACTCAATCAATAGAATAGTACATGTGGTCACCGTTATCACCACTAGCTCAAACAAATGGGCATGTTTTCCCACAATAATATCTACTCACTCCAGCATCCCACCTCCCACAAGCATATTTGGGGGTATATTATGCGTCAATGTGCAGATCGATGAATCCATGATCAAGGACCAATAAGCATCACCTACAACCATATAATACCACATTAGTTATCACACATGCTTACAAACATACAACTAAGTAATAATCACCAAATAACAACAAACAATACTTACGCTCTGCTAGCATCATAGCTATGCCATCACCATCATGGGAAGGTGCATGTCCCTCTACTCCTTTAACCAATGGTGCACCCACTACATCTACGACAACTATAAATAATAACACCCATCGATGTGATGCCCACTATGGGCTATAGGCCTAGTTATATCATGTATCATCTACATGTATCGGCTCTATGTCCGCATCTAACTCATCTAGGATTGAGTGCACTAGTTGTACTCCTATCAGTCGTGGCCTTGCTCCTGGCCCTCTTAGCGCTCTCATAGTTCAAACCCATACATATGGCTCTAGGGGCACATCCTGAGCCATATCAAATTATCGTGAAACACACTCTATCTAAAACAACTCAGTCACTCTAAAAAATTGGTCCACCAACCACATTGTGTGTTGAAGGCATTGTAGCTCTACTCCATCCTCTGGCCATCCACCATAGTCTATATATGGCCTCCATATAATGGCCCCTAGGTCCCATGTGATCAAGAATAGATCTATAAGTAGTGATATTTAACCTCCTACTCCGAGTACCTACCCCTATCACTATAAACGTATCAAGTCTCTCCCAATTTGGATGTGGCCCACCGAGTGGCCTCAATATAGTGATATGCTCATAAGCCCATACATGTAGCAATTTGGTGGCTCCTAGTCCACCACCATGGTCCTCCTTTGTAAACCTATATAGATCTCTATATAAATGAACCATCATGCAACGTTCTCATGTAAACCTCATCCCATGCTCCTCTGTATGTTGATAAATATCATGAATCTTATCAAATATGCCCACTCTACCACCCTCTACTGTCACAGATGAAGTAATAACAATTGTAATAAAATTCCACAACCATGGAACACCTGATCTCAATATGGCATCTAGGATAATATGGGTCTCTATTTGTACTCGTGTCCTTGTAAAGTATTACCTAGCTGCTCTCATCCACCTTTGAGAATCCACTATAGCCATCACCTGTACTCTCTCGCCCACACCTGGTAGTTGTAATACATGATATACATCCTCTAGGGTCACTATTGTCTCCCCTGTAGGCAACCAAAAAGTACAAGTATCTCCACACCACCTCTCGCACAATGCAGTAATCATGGGAATATTGTGGGGTACCTCCCCTAATCTCGCTATGTGCCACAGGCCGACACAATCTAGTATATATCAAGCAGATCAGATAAGCCCAAAGTCAACAATGTACTCAAATGACAACCTCCACAAAACTCCCTTGAATGTATATCTCTCTACAAAACACAAACTCCTATAAAACTATTGACTAAATTTTCTACACATCTAAAAACCTAGGCATTCATTAGAGAAATCTCCCTCATTTACCGGAGAGGCTCCCGTGTAAGATGCTTATCAATCTGGTAAGTATAAATCCTAATAAATATTTGTAGGGGGTTTTACTTTAATTACAAATCTCATCAACCATAGCTTAGCAATTATGCAACAAGTAAGCAATTGTTTATGAAGTATTTGTAGAATGGGAAAATAATGAAATTTGGGAAAGAAGAAAGAAAGATAAGTAATTCAACCAATAGTTTACAGAGTTGGTCTCATACACGTAGATTAAATAAACAAGTAGATCCCACAATATTCAGAAGTAAAGGAAAAGAAAAGCTTCTAATCTAAATCCCAGATAACACAAATTTTATCTAAAGATCCACATAGAAGTAAGAAACAAATGCACTGTGGACACAAAGTTCTCCAAAGATCCTCCTTTATTCAATTCCTCAACTTTCACAGAAATGACATCAAGGGCTACAACACAAAGTGTGGAACTCAAGAATGTTGATTAACAAATTGTGATCCCTTAACCTGTAGGCTCTTCCTCTATTTATAGTGTATAGAGGAGAATTATAAATAGGAAGCTTTCAATGAACTGTCGCATGTGGAAGTCGTAAAGGAAACAATTGGAAATATTTCCCCGAGAACTCCTCTTTGTATGACATGGATGCCTTACAACTGAAAATAGAACCTTCTATTTTGCATGTCTGCCACCTTTTTCCAAGTAATTGACTTCTTCCAATAACTTGAAGTAGCAACTTTTAAACCGATCACTTAATTTTTACAATTTAATTGATTACTCAATTACTTTGTCAGAGAAAATAAGAGAAATAAGAAGAAAGAGGAGAATAAATTAGAAGAAAGTTGTTGCAACATTCCCAGTCTTGTTCTTCTTCCATACTCTGCATGTCAATTCAACTTGTATTGCACCTCTGCCCCATGAATGATCTGAATGATATCTCTATCTTGAATCTAAGATGTTTTTTCTCCCATATGTTGTTGAATCCTTTCCTTTGATTCTCACCAAACTAGATCTGGAAGTAGCTGACTGAGATTTGCTTGTGGGTGTTACCTCTGACCTGTCTTCCCTCTTATCCTTGAAGCTTTTCTAGTTCTTCTCTAGCACGTAAAGTTTTTCTCTAATACATGCACTGATAAAATGCTTGTCGTAAACAATTCAGATAAAACTCGTCACCTTTTATTTTTAATTGCATATGAGTAATTTTAAATTTTGTAAAGCACTTCGGGTGAAGGCAAATACAAGTAAATTCAATGAAGGCTTCAACTGGAATATTGGGAGCACATGCACAAGCTCCTGAAAGGAATTTTCCATTCAATGACTTCCACATGGGCTCCGTTAGAAACAAGAGGATGAATTTTTGTCGCAAGCCTTTGCAATTATGAGAGCTGGATCTATTTCTTTCTTTGATTCTAAAGATATATTCAATGTATCTGACATTGACTTCTGTTTTCTTCACTAATATGGGCATAAATGAAGTATTCCTGCAAATAATTCAAAGACAAGTGAAGCTCATAGCATGAATATCTAATTTCTTCACCAAAACCTTATTATAAATCCTGCTGCCCTCAATTTTTAGACTTTACTTGCACGCCAAAAATCCTAAAATATTATTTAATTCCCTTGTGTACTCACATCAACATGCAGATAGCCAAAATAATAAAAAGAAATCCTTTCCAACCCTAAGCACCAAAATTGGATACTTCCTGACAATTAAAAATATTTATTAATGCCCACAACCTCTACCTTTGGCCCCAATATCCACCAAGGTAGAAGCTCCACACAAAAGAATTAATTTCCCTTTCCTTATGGCATCCATTTCTTATATAAGCAACTACATGCTAATTTTATCAATTGTTTCTTCTTATTTTTAGCAATTTCTAATAATAAGCTGTGATTTTTCTCTTTCTTTGGGCGCCCAAGTTTGCCAAAAATAATTAAAAGAAATCCTTCTTAAAGCATGCAGCTATGCCAAAGTGGGTCACATTTTTTGGTTATAAGTCAAAGAAAAAAAAACATAAGAAGCAGGCAGTGGAGAAATTCACCTTTCTTGGCAACTCCAATTTTTCCATTTTCACTTAAACTTGCTTTTGTGGAAAAAACATAAGGAGCAGGTAGTGGAGAAATTCACCCTGCCCGGCAGGTTACAATTCTCCATCTTTCACTTAAGTTGCTTTTTTGGAAAAAACATAAGGTTGCCTAGCAGGTTACAATTCTCCATCTTTCACTTAAGTTGCTTGTGTGGAAAAAACATAAGGAGCAGGCAGTGGAGAAATTCACCTGCCTGGAAAGTTACAATCATCCATCTTTCACTTAAGTTGCTTTTGTGGAAAAAACATAAGGAGCAGGCAGTGGAGAAATTCACCCTGTCTGGCAAGTTGCGATTCTCCATCTTTCACTTAAGTTTCTTTTGTTAAATTCTTTACCTTCCCAGTAGCTCCAAAAAGTGTGACTAGTATAAAGACTGCATCATTCCCAAAAAGTGTGACTTGTATTATGACTTTTGCCTCTAAAATTATGTGTTCGGTGAAGAAAACACAAGTATAGAATAAAATTTGCCATTTTTGGAAAGGGTCCGGGAAGATGTAGCAACAAAAACTTGCAAGTGCTATAACTTTCACTCCGTGGCTCCGTTTTAGGTGCCATTTTTTCTAAAGTGCATATTTTCTCGATCTATACACATTGGTGGCAGTATTTTTCTTATTTTCATACAATTTGTTATTGCACCTTTTTGGACCAAGCAACTTCTTGTAATCTCCTAAAGGAATCCTAAGCTCTGATCACCTTTAGACATATTAGTTAGTAATTAAAAACACTAGATAGCTTTTCAAAACCCTAGGCCCAAGATAAGTTTTGGTGGGAAGAATGAATAGGCTACGAGGATTATCAGATGGAAAATGGAGAAAGACAAAAAGAAATAAAAATAAAACCCAAAAGAAGTTGTGGGCGATTGCTCGAAAAAATTATCCAATTAGCTAATCTGTAAAAATTATTTGCCCTAGGTGAATGTTCTAAGGTAATAATGATGGGGTGAAGTGTTTTATATAACCTAAATCCTCCAATTTTAGCTCAATTTTTTTAAAAGAACTTTATTTATTTAATAAATAAACAAATAAAACGCTTAAAGACAAAGTTTGGTGAAGGGATTGAGTGAGATTTGGCATGTGAGTATTTGTCGAATTTGGCTTTTATGACTCTCTGGGGATACCTTAGAGCAATGTAAACAACCGCAGGCAAAACAAACACAAAACGACCCATTATTTTGAAAAGAACAAAATTTTTAAAAAGGGGTAGTCCCATATTTCAGGGTGAAATCTCAGGGATACCAAAAACCATGACATTAACATCTCATACATATGCAAAAACAACCACTCATACTGTAAAAAGTCATCAAACTCCACATATTTATTATTATGCAGTCAAAACGGACTCCTGGGTTACCAACATCCAAGAGTAGGACGTGTGCATTTAGGAGTAGGTCACCAATGCCTAGAAGTGGGAATTGGTGTCCCAAAGGACATGAATGCCTTGGCCGCTACTGTCCAAGTTAAAAATGCTAGGAAAATTCAAAATCCAAATTTTGCAAAAAATCGACAAAATCGAACTAATTTCATCATTTTTTCAAAAACACTCGTGCTCACCAACTCATCTGTCGTCTGCGACGCCACGGACACTGCCACCATCTCAAACCTAGTCAACCTCGCTGCCCTAATCCGTGGCATCCTCACAAGATCATAGCCCAAATTATAAATCAACCAATGTTCAAATGAAGTCACTATTCACTTTTTACCATTACTATATATAACACTTTCCTCAATTTTTAATTTATTATAGTTACCATTCGCACTCATTCTTCCAACTAATACATGACACATGGTTGTGCTCATATATTGAGCTTTGTTACTTCATTTTCCTCCTTGTTTGTGCCATTTAGTTCAAAATTTCTCCTACCATCATACTATATACATTCCACAATGTTATATTCCAATCTCGTGCATATACTTATTACAATATCCAAATTCTTACAACATCTTCTATACTCACTCTTGGTCATTATTACACACCTACTTTCAGCTCAGTGATCGCCATTTCCACCTCTCACGCTTTCACTGAAAGGGGGGCATACGATCGGGATCACCCTACGATCCCTCTCAGGATTTTTTACAATCATTTCATACCTTTAATACATTGTTATTGAAAATTTTCTTTCATGCCAGTCAAGTGAAGGAACGAATCCATTTATTGAAATACTTTCTATCTATCCCCCCTAATGACCTAATTTGGGTGGAAAAATCAAAATCTTGCCATGAGTAATCTATCACATACATTCAATTTCAAAACAATCATTCAATATTCAAATCAAGTCAATCGATCGGTACGAAAAAACATCACTTCACTATCTCTCCCAGATGACCTAACTTGGGATTTGCATCGCCACTTTCGCATATGACCTAACATGGGAATCATTTTTACATCACTTCCAAATGACCTAACATGGAATCCATCTAGTGCTATACAAATCGTGACACTAGTGGGAGTGCGGGAAATGAGACATCATTTCCTTTCCTATTGTAGACATGTAAAATGTCCACATGCTCATTCAATAAATAACATACTCATTATACATTATTTATCCATCCCCATCACTAACTATATAATAATTAATCGTGAGATTAATTATTATTATCCCTAATTATTATACCTTAATAATTATCATTATTCATTCAATAATCCCATTTCATCCTTAATCATATTAATCCATCATTACATCTTATTATCCCATTAACTAATTTGTATTAACTATTTTCTAGGAATTTAAAATTACCACCTACTCCATACCTATCCTACACCTAGCTTCTCCATCTAGTCACTCCACTAATCGCATTTAATTTCACCTAATCCCAAAATAAAAAATCCTCCAAATCTAGAGGCTTATATTTCTAGAAGCCTCTCAAATTTCCCTCTTCCATATTCAAATATTTCCCTCCCTCCATTGAATTTTTAATTCAATGGAGGCTTCTTTTAATCTCTAGAATTTTCTAATTCGAGATCTTTCTCCATTCTCACTAATTATCCACCATTGATTTACCATTTACACATAAATATCTCAACCCTCCATTATTCCCTCCTCTAACTATAAATAGGAGTGTCACCCTCCATGGCCACCAAATTTTGAAAGTGCAAGTATATGCTGCCAAAATACTTCCAAGTAAAGCTCTCAATCATCAAGCATTCCATCAAGCAAGAACATCATCTAATAAAGGGAGGTGTTGTCCAAATCATCCCACAAATTTGAAGAAATAGCAACAACTAGCTTGAGCACATCCAAAGCAACAAGGGAAGAGCATTGGAGCTTGTAGGTAACTGTAGGTATAACACTCTTTCTACCTTTTATCCAGCTCAAGCGAGGTAGATAATATGTTTTTTAGGTTTAGGATTGATTTGATTTAATAATCATCTTATATTTACATACTAACACCACTTTTGTCTAGATTTTGGCACTCATCGTGGGGCTTACCCCTAAAATCTTTATTGTTTTTACTAATATTTCATATTTAAAACAAACTGCTCAAATGTAAAAAATATCATTATGTTTTACACCTTGAAATTTTGAATTTTCGAAACAGTTTTCTGTATTAGTGCCTTTGTCTTGTCATTTAGTGCCTATGTAGAAGAAGTGGTGCCTTTGACCTGAAAAAATGCTTTTATACAATATACTGACTTCTGTGGTTGCAGGGTTACAATTTGGCACCCTTTTCAAATCCATGACGCCTTTGTGTATATTTTAGCGCCTTTGTTTTCTAACCTCATTTTGTGTAGGATCAATGCCTTTGTCTGGAATTTGGTGCCTTTGTCTGTAGTTTGGCACCTTTGTGGCCTACTTTAGCACTTTTGTGTTCTGAAATTGTTTTTTGTAGGATCAACTCTTTTATCTATATTGTGGCTCCTTTTTCTATGTTTTGGCACCTTTGTCTATATTTCAGCGCCTATGCTTATTATTTAAAAACTAAATTCTGCTAACATTGTTTGTTTCTGATTTGGTGCCTTTGTTGATAGATGAGCGCATTTGTTAATAGTTTAGCACCTTTGTTATTGTTTTAGGCTTTTTTTTATAGATTAACACTTTTGTTATCCAATAACATGTTTGTTATATTGTAGCGCTTTTGACCTGAATTGACACCTTTGTTTTGGAAATTAGCGCCTTTGTTGTTTTACAATTTTACAAGCATACAAATCAATCTAATAATAGTTTTTGGTATTTTGGTGGTGTTTTGTATGCTTTCACATTCTGTTTTTGCAGAAATATTGCACATATAAGGGGAAACTTTGCTCATTTTAATACTCATTTTTTATTTTTCTACCATTTGTGGTTGTACGACCTTGATTAATTAAAAAAAAACTACTAACCGTCCTTTTTTGTAGATGGAGTGGTCTAAGAATATTGGGGTATAAAAAAACATACTAATCCTTTTTTTTGCAGGTCCTATTTTTGAAGGCCCCATCATAAAAAAATTATTTTATTTTTATTGTGTTTGTATTTATTGTCTTTTTGTGTTACTTGTTGTTGCTTGTTTTTATCCCGAAGACGACACCGTGTATGCTTTCCTCTCACATCCTAGGACGATCTTGAGGATCAAAATCGGCTAGGCTTCCTTCCCTTTTTTGTTTTTATGGGGTAACGTGATGTGGAAGTGACATCCATGCACTTACCGTAGTCCTAGGGGTCTCGTGACCGTGGGATTCACCTCCACACATGTAGACACACCCCATGTTCCGGCAAGGTATATAAATTCAGGGACAACTGTCATTATTGTCTAAGCGCTTGCTTGTTTTAAGAGTGGCGTGAAGTGAGGGGCTTCCACGTCCCAATACCCAAGCCTCAGAAAACATCCTTGCAACACATACTTGGGCCCCACGTACCGCAAGGTATATCAGGGACTCCCTTAGTGAGCTCGTTATCCTAGATTAGGTAGCCCTTTTGACCGCATATCAAACTATAGTGCAAGAAGGCCGAATTTCCCAAGATCACTCACTAGCTAACCCCACATTGGCACGCAGGTGGAGAGCCAATTACGGCACCACTGTCGGTGTGTGGTATTGAAAGGGAGCTATATTTCAATTGCAATCCCACTTGACTAGCTAGGATTGTGCTTGCATCATTATACTTATTTGAGTGATTTTTTCGAAACCAATGAACAACCCTCCCACTAATCTTTCTAATTAAACCATACACCTATCATCCATCCATTTTGACCATGACCCTTGACCTTGATTTTGACTACACATCATTTACCATATACCCTCGACCATACTCTTATTCACCACACACATACCATCAATCACACCTTTCACATCATCCTATAATTACAAAATTAAATTAATTATATTTTCCACCTAATCAATAAAACTTGAAATAAGTCAAACTTTGACCACACACCATTTTCCTTTCATCCACCTACCATTATTCACACCTTTCAAAAATAAAAAATAATCAATTAACCTCTTGACCTAATCGTTAAATTTTATAATAATAAAACTTTAACCCTGCACTACCCACTCCTTTTTACATCACTCCATTAATAAAAAAATCAAATAACTAATAAACCTTTCCACCCCAACAATAAAATTTAGAAGCTACAAAAGAAATCACAAACTTCTCTTAATAATTAATGTTTCCTATTGGTATCCCTATACTTACCCAATTCTAAGAGATCCTAAAAACCCTTTCATATCATACATCTCTCCCAATCACAACATTTACTACATCCTCACATATTCACTCAAACCTACACATACATTCCATCTATGATCTATTATTAACACAACTAAAATAATCTTATTAATCGAACACCTTGTGTTTAGAGTAAATTTTACCTCTTCAACTTAATCTAAGAAGAAAGATAATAAAACTTACCAAACCTCGAGATGACAGGAATTAGAGGTACCCATGGATATGGATGGACAATGGTTGATAGTTGCACTCTTTTTTTACAAAAAATATAAGCTAAAGTCCTGCTAAGAAATTTGTAATCACAGAAACTACACAAGATGGGATTAAACAAATATATGACAGATTGCCTGAAAAAGGAAAGTTCCTAGAAGTCAAAGGACTTCCTTGCAAGGATGTGAATCCGATGTTAAAGAATTATAATATGATGATAGATAATAAAATGATAACAGACGATATAACCAATCAATGCAAAAGGTAAAGGGACTAATGTGGTCCAAGGCTATATGTTGGTCTGATGGTGGTTCTTGATCCAAAGGGAGTTTGGGATCATATTATGGCTCGGGGGAGCAAAGGTGCAGACTATTGATACACTTACAAAGGCAAGCTGCGAGATGAATTAATTAAGATGATCAGCAAAATGTGATGGATGTCTCAAAGGAGCTTGATATGGTTTGACAAGGGCCTGCAAAGGAAGAATGATGGCTAAGGCTAGGGTTTGGATATCAGAAAGATAAGCTATAGTGATAAATGGTCTTAACAAATAGGGAACGTCATTAGGCCTATCATCAGTGATTAAGGGAATCGTTAGCGATTTTAACAAAATATACAGAGGTTTATAAATGTGGAGACAAAATTGATTAAAATTATTAAATGATAAATGATTAAAGCAATGATGTGCATAAAAGGTACTTACCATATTTCAATCGATGAATAAGACTGAAAGGATGATGTTCCAGATAGAAGAAGGTTGTGGATGATGGTTTTGTTGATGGTGAAGTTATGGATCTTACAAAATCCAACCTCTTATTTTTTGACGATAAATTGAGAACCGTAGCTCCATTTTACAAACTAAAAAATGTGTCGAAAAGCTAACTTCAAGATATTTCTAGTGATGCAGAGAATCGCATGTGATTTTTGCAATTCGCTAGTGATTCAACAAATATTTGGAGTTTTTTTATAGGTCCAGAATTATTGGCGATCACTGTAAAAATAACACAGTTGCTTCCACGCCCATGTTTTTTTACATGTTTTTGAAGCCACAGGATTTTTTGATTGAAGATGTAGATAGGATGTTGATCTAATTTGAATGGCCTCCAATGGCTGGAGTAGGAGCTCTTGATATCAATGTGTTGAGAGATTGAAGAGTTGACAAGTATCCATGAGAGAAGAGTTGCAGATGCTTGAGGATTGCTTGATTTAAAACTTCCCTAGAATAATGAAGTATGTGATAGAATACAACCGAGAAATAATGAAGAGGCTTTGAGAAAGGTCCTAAGGTAAGCATAGAAGACTATGAGATAGTCTGGAACTTGAGAATTGAAGTTGGAGGTCCTTGAGAGAAGGCATAAAACAGGCTTAAATAATTGTTGGCGATTTAACCAATCGTCGATGATTTCAGACAGTTCGAATTTATTTAATGAATAGTTGAAACAATTTTCTAATTCATGTTTATTTTTTGTGTATTCGAGGGATAGGATATGGGTTTCTTTTTTAATGTGTTGTGTTGTCATATGACTTGTCATGTTTGTTTAGAAAATAGTTAGATTATGTTCTATTTTAGCCTAGGTTTGTTTAGGATATATATTAGGTTGTTTAACTAAGATATATCAAATGCACAAATATATGCTTGTTCGTGATAATATAATATTATGTGTGATATTGATCTATAAAATAAGATTTTTCAAGTATATATAAAAATTTCCATGGTAGATATGTGGGATAAGGGAGTTAGAGATGATTTTAAATAGATTAAAATAACTAAGAAAACAAATATCATAGAATTTGATATTGGTGTATATGAAGAAATAATTAATTAAATAAGAATGGGTTTAGGATACAGAATGTTAATTTAATTACATGAGGATATATTTAATTAATTAGACAAAGGTGAGAGATATGGTGTATAACTTAGGACAAATTATTTTAATAGTGTAGTGTGATTAACTGGTGGGTATGAATTATCGATGTATTTAAGTAAATAAAGATAAAGGGATATAATACATGACTTACGATATGGGGATGTTGATATATTTGATTAATTAATTGAGTAATTATGAGGATGATGAGGGGTGTACATTTTATATGACTTAATATAGGGATTAGATGTGATAATGAAGGGGGTCTAGCAGACCCAGACACGAGGAATATTAAACTTAGCATAAATTATTTTGATAATATGGTTTGATTAAATGGTGTGATAAATGTATAATTTTCATAAGAATAATATGATGTGGTGAGTGTATGGATTTGTGTAAGAAATAATGGTATAGCAAATAAATGAGTGTGAAAATTTTGAGTGTCTACACCTTGCATACGGACAAAACATCCTTATCACTTATCTTATTCTTCTAAGCCCTTATTATCAAGGCATATCCAAATCCCTCCACTACTGAGTAAAATCCTTCATCTACCATCTTAAGACCCCCTTTAATTCTTCTATCCTAAACACAAGTCTCGATTATTAAGATTATACATTAGTCAAATACAAGATCCTATCGTTCCTTCATCCAACATATCTCTTGATAACTTAGCACACCTTCATCCCATCCACTAATCTTAATACTGTTAGGGTCCCGTGACACATAGGAGAATGCTTACTCGATCCCAATCAGGAAATGATGATGAAAATAGACACCATGACATAGGACGTGACATATTAAATCACAACTATTATGATGTCAACGCAGAAGATAATCACCACCAAGGAAATGACGAAGAAACTATGGTCAATACTAGTAGTGACGATGACTCTAGCACATATTTCACAGAAGGAAGATGATGATAAATGATTAATGCTTTCATCGATAAAACAAATATACTCTCTTACTTCAATTGTATCGTATGAGAGCAAAAATTCCTATCGATTATACACATGACCAAATTCAGTCTCCTCCACGATGAAAACGACTACGTTGGACAACGACCACCATCCCCACATCATCGCAATCCAAATAACCATCGTAATTTGTATGGACAGGATAATAGAGAGAACACCAATAATCCACATTTGTCAAATGAATCTGCATTATCGTAACTACAACAAATGAGTAACTAGATTGCTCAGTTATCCTCACAAATAGGCCCACAACCATCAAATGACCATGGATCACAACATTCCTAGCAGCCCAACTTCAATCCACCACCCACCAGTCCCCAAGAACCCACTTTGGAGAAAGAAAGAAATTTTATAAAGGAAATTAAAATCTAGGACAATGCATCTACTTCCTCTCAAAATAAGAAGCTTGGGATCTATCAAAATCTACTTCCTAATAAATGGTTAGACCCACACTTCAAATCAGGGTCAACAAAAGTCTGGAAAGAACCCAGAATCATCCAGAATCAATCTCTTACTCACCATTCCTCACGTCAAGTAACCACAAAACCCTCAACTAAGGAGTTGTTCCATCCTATGTACCATTCCAATTGACATCTCTTATTGGTTCCAAATGATATCATCCACTTTGTCCTCAAATCAAGTTGCCAGCCAAATATTAACTTCGTCAAAAGTGCTTGCCTTATCTCTCATCCAACAATTGTGAATTGCAGCAACATCACTATGATAATACAGAAAATCTGGGCACTTTATATCTGCCTATCAATGTAAAGGTCATGCTTCCCACAAATGCCATAGTTCCCATATAATCTTTACTTGTAGTCCATGTGAAATCTACATTACATTCTCTCAAATTTTAGCATGTTGACAAAGAAATGTCCCACCTACAGTGTAAACCATAACCTGTCGTGCTCCTGATAGTCTGCTGTCTACATCTCCAGCCATATCTGAATCTACATAACCCCAAATGTGTCACACAAAGTGGTGTTTGATCCAATGTAGCACAAAACTTCCCCCATGGTCCCTCTCAAGTACCAAAGGATCCACTACCTGTCAGTGATCTTTGCCTGGATCACTCATAAATCTACCCACAGCTCCCACTGCATGGGCAATATCAGTCCTAGTGCACACCATAATATACATCAAACTGCCAACTGTTGATTAGTAAGGTACCTTGGACATCTAGTTGTATCAACTCATTCAATAGGACCAAAAATCTTTCCTGCTCTGTCTTGGGACACTGCTCCTTTGATAACTTAAAATGGCCTGCCAAAGGAGTCCCAACCGGTTTAGCATCCTGCATGTTAAACCTCTCCAATACCTTCTTAATGTACTCTTCCTGAGATAAAGTCAGCTTCAACACTTTCTTCCTTCCTATCCCGAGTTATCCTCATACCAAGGATTTGTTTGGCTACCCCCAAATCCTTCATAGCAAAGGATTCACTTAGCTGCTTCTTGAGTACTTTTATTTCCTGCATGTTTTTACCTGCAACCAACATGTCATCCACATACAAACACAGGATAATATAACTTCCATCCTCAAATTTCTTTGTATACACACAATGGTCAGAATGACATCTAATATAACCTTGCTCCATCATGAAGCTATCAAATTTCTTATACCATTGACATGGAGCTTGTTTCAAGCCATACAAGCTCTTCTTCAGTTTTCACACCATCTCCTCTTTACCTTTGACCTCATAGCCCTCTTTGGATGCTGCATATATAGTTCCTCCTCCAAATCACCATGGAAAAATGCAGTCTTTACATCAATCTGTTCTAAGTGTAAGTCTTCTACTGCAACTATTCCAAGAACAGTTCTAATAGAAGTCATTTTTACTACAGGAGAAAAAATCTCATCAAAATCTATACCTTTTTTCTGTGCAAACCCCTTGACCACCAACCGGGCCTTGTATCTTTTCTTTCCTCCTTCTTCCTCTTTGACTCTGAACACCCACTTGTTCTGTAATGCTCTTTTTCCTTCAGGTAGCTTCACCAAATCCCATGTCTGGTTCTCCATGAGAGCATGATGCTCCTCATCCATGGCTTGCTCCCACTTCTTCCTGGCATCTACCTGCATTGCTTCATCAAATCTCTCTGGCTCTCCACTATCAGTGAGTAATAAATAATAAAGAGAAGGAGAAAAATGTTCAGGTTCTCTTCTTACCCTAGAAGACCTCCTCAATATAGGAGTTTGGGGTTCCTGTTGAGGAGGTTCTTGAATTGATTCATGTGTCACTTTCCCATCCGGAAGATCCTCTACTGCTGCATATTCTTTCTTGGATTCTTCCCTGTTTTCCTGCAACTGTTACTTATACATGACTTTCTCATTAAAGACCACATCCCTAGATCGAATGATTTTCTTGTCCTTAATACTCCAACATTTATATCTAAAGTCATCACCACCATAACCAATGAAAGTACATTTTTCTGATTTAGCCTCTAGCTTGGTCCTATCATCCTTGTCTATATGGAACAAACACCTCACATCCAAAGACTCTAAGAAATGAATAATCAATTTCTTACCATACCAAGCCTCCTCAGGTATGCCTCCATCCAAGGCACTTGAGGGTCCTCTGTTTATCAAGTACACAGTTGTGCTCACCGCTTCTTCCCAAAAAGAAAGAGGCAGTCCTGCATGTAACCTCATGCTCCTAGCACGTTCCATTATTGTTTTGTTCATCCTTTCTGACACCCCATTCTGTTGCGGAGTTCCTGGAACCGTCTTTTACCTGTGGATTCCATTCTTAGAACAATAATCATCAAATTCATTGCTGCAATACTCCCCTCCATTATCTGACCTGAGACATTTTAGCTTAAGACCTGTTTCATTCTCTACTAAGGCTTTCCATTTAACAAAAGTGTCAAATACATCAGATTTGTTTCTAATACAATAAACCCAAACTTTCCTTGTTGCATCATCAATAAAAGTAACATAATAACTTGAACCCCCAAGAGATGATACCTGAGCTGGCCCCCACACATCAGAATGCACCAGCTCTAACTTACTCTCTTTCTTTATAGGTCCAACCTTGAGAAACCTTACTCATTTTTTTCCCATATATGTAGTCATCACAAAACTCCAAACTTGTTTTGTATATCTGGGAAAATCATTCTTTATGATGTCCATGCCCTTATGGCTCATATGACCGAGCCTATAGTGCCACAATGTTGTATCTACTTCAGAAGCCACAAGATTACAAACATTAGTGCTATCAAGTGGTTAAATACAAGGTTTTAACCTTCTTACCTCTTGCCACCACAAGAGCACCCTTGGTAACCTTCCAAGAGTCCATTGTAAATATCACAGTACAACCATCACTTCCCAACTACCCTTCCAATATCAAATTCCATCTTAATGTAAGCACATGTCTGACATCCTTCAATAGCCATGTATTCTCATTCTGCATCTTAACCTGAACAAAATCTTTTCCGAATATACTTCAAGGATCATTATCTCCAAGAGAAACATGTCCAAAATCTCCTCAGACATAATCAACAAAATAATGTCTATGTGGAGTAGCATGGAAAGAATCCCCTGAATCTAAAACCCAAGATTCAGTAATATTGTGCAAAGAAAGAATCAAAGCATCCTGACATACATTACCCGTTGCCACATTTGTCTCTTTGTTTTCTTCATGTTGTTTCTTCTTGTCCTGAAGTTCCCAACAGTCCTTCTTTGCATGCCCAAACTTTCCACAGTGCCAACATACTATTTTGCTTTTGGATTTTGACCTTGCCCGATCCTTTGATTTTCCATGACTTCCTCTATTCTTCTGTCTCCCTCTAGTTTCCATTGTCAAAGCATTCCCTGAAGTAGAAGATTCCCCAGATCTTTTTCTTTGCATTTCCTTGCTTAGAATCACCCCTACAACATCCTCAAACTTCAACTTTGAGTTAGTTGGAACCGAGTTGCTTACCGCCATTACCAGGCTATTCCAACTCTCAGGTAAAGAGCACAAAACTAATAAAGCCCTAACTTCTTCATCAAATTCTATTGTAACCGAAGCTAGCATATTTACAACCGTATTAAAATCATTTAAATGATCTGCTACTGAACCATTCTCAAACATCTTCATATTAAACAACTTTTTCATTAAAAATATCTTATTTGAGGTAGAGGGTTTTTCATACAACTTCCCTAATGCATCCATCGGTTCTTTTGTAGTCTTTTCCTTTGAAACATTAAATAATACCGAAGATGCAAGACACAGCTGGATTGTCCCAAGTGCCTTCTTATCCAGCAAATCCCATTCCGCATCCATCATGCTCGAGGGTTTGTTCACCTTCTCAGACAGTGGAATATAAAGATCCTTCTGATAAAGGTAATCTTCCATCTGCATCTTCCAAAGACTGAAATTCTACCCGTTGAATTTACCAACCCTAGATCTTCCATCATCTGCCATAGCTCCCACTCAAGATAAAACTTTCCCTGTGATTCAAAACTTCAGCAAACCAAACCAGGCTCTGATACCAATTGTTAGGAAATAAGGGATAAAACATGCGGAATAATCCCTCACAGAATCGCAATAGTAGAAACTAACATGTAGAAATTATTACATATTTGAAATAAAAGTGTAGAATAAAATAACACAACACAAAGAGACAATATTTAACGTGGTTCACCCAATTTGGGCTACGTCCACCAAGAATCACTTGCTTAGATTTTATTACAAGTCACCACTCTCTCAATACAATACCCAGATCTGTTTGGAGCTATGCTCAACAAACTCTACAGAATTCACACCTGAATTCAAAGCACATCTGCAATGTTTACATTATATCTACCATATGCACAAAACCATATAAATAGACAACTACTTAAGCAGTTTTACAAAACTATGGGTATCAAAACCATGGACCAAAACCGTCCCATAAACCTATGGGTCAAAAAACCTGCCCATATGAGAAAATCACATTTCCTGATATATCAGGAACGTTTTAAGGCCCAAATTTTTTTTTTGGAGTTGCGCCCCCGAACCCCGCTACCGGGGGCTACCACCCTCGGACCCCCGCTCGGGGCCTAGCCCGGTCCCGAACCCCGGCGAGACAACTATGGAAAGTGTACATTCTTCAACACTTTCTCACATGAAAACAGGCTCCACAACCTAACACTTTACAACACTCCTAAAATAATTCTTAGATGTGTTCACATGGTCCTATGTGGATATGTCTGGCCTTAATCCTTCCCTAGTGGTTCACAATCTCATAGTACATAAAGATGCAAATCTGGTTAAACACAAACTGCGAAAAATGCATCCAAAAGTATACCTACTTGTCAAAGAGGAACTACAAAAGTTACTTGACATTGGTTTCATTCGGTCCATTGATTATTCTGATTGGATCTCCAACATTGTTCTAGTAGGAAAAAAGACTAGGGGCATCCGTATTTGTATGGTTTTCCACGACATCAACAAATCTTGCCCTAAGGATGATTTCCCACTACCAAACATTGACATGATCATTGATTCTATAGCTATGCATGAAATTTTGTCTCTCATGGATGGTTTCTCTCGATACAATCAAATAAAAATCATGGAAGAAGATCAACATAAAACAAATTTCACTATGCCTTACGTCACATTTTGCTATCAAGTCATGCCCTTTGGACTCAAAAATTTTGGAGCCACCTATTAACGTGCCATGACTGTCATATTCCATGATATGATGCATGACATCATTGAATATTACATCAAAGACATCCTGGGAAAATCTAAATTTTGCAAGGAACATCCCAAGGTTCTTCAAAAGACTCCGAGAATACAAAGTCCGGTTCAATCCCAAGAAGTGTCTCTTTGGTGTCAACTTGGGAAAACTTCTTGAATTTATTGTCTCACGTCGCGGAATATAATTGACCCAGATAAAGTAAAATTTATGGTTTAAATTCATTTGGCCACGAATCTCAAACAACTCAGAAGTCGACAAGGAAAAATTCAAGCCATTAGAAGATTTATAACATAGCTCACTGACAAGTTCCATCCATTTTACCATTTTCTAAAAAAAGGAATGGTAATCCATTGGAATTGGAATTTCAAGCCTCTTTTTACAAGCTCAAGGAATATCTACTGCATCCACAAATGTTAATACCACATACTCTGAGAATTCCTCTTCTCCTGTACATTTCAGCTACTCATCATGCCTTGGGAGTTCTCCTGGAGCAACATGATCTCCACGGAAAAGGAACAAGCCATTTATATCTAATTCGAACACTAATTGCTTATGAGCTTAACTACACCCCCATGGAAAAAGCATGCCTTTCCGTTATTTTTGCCTCTCAAAAACTAGGACATTACATGTTAAACAATACAGTCAAGCTCATAGCCAAGGTAGATCCACTCAAGTACATACTATCTAAATTGGCTTTAACAAGGCGAATGGATAAATAGATCATGCTCTTGAGAAGTTGACATCGAATATGTTAATCAGAAAGCTATCAAGGGACAATTTCTAGCAGATCAGTTAGTAGAGGCTCTATTTTATGATTCTATGCCTCCTACTTGGTTTCCAAATGAATCTATATTTATTGTTAAAGAACTGGACACATGGACATTATACTTTGATGGATATTTCACACATCACGATTCGGGAGAAGGAATTCTATTTATCACTCCCCAAAGAGATCTAATTCCTAAGGATTTTTGACTAACTTTTCCTTGCACCAACAATGTAGTTGAATATGAGGAACTCATTGCCAGATTAAAAATGGCCATCCAATGGAATCAAAAACTCTCAATGTCTTTGGTGACTCAAAACTAATAATCAAGCAAGTAAACAATGAATATGTTGCCAAGGATGATAAATTGGTTCCTTACAAAGGAATGACGAACATTCTTATAACACCCACTTCCAACACATTAAGTTCGAGAAGGTCCCTCGAACTAGTAAAAAAATAGAAGATGCGATGGCTATCATTGGCTCTCTACTGGATATGCCTTCGGATACCCATAATTCACAGTTATTGGTCAAACAATTAATGATCCTAGCTTATGATGTCCCTGGGTTTAAAATGGTAAGTGAGATTGTTGGTCCCAACTCCCCATGGTATCATGATATCTATACCTACCTCCATGACCACAAACTTCCACCCAACCTTCCTCATAGCCATCATAAATATTTCATCCAATGTGACTCCCGATTCATCATCCTTGGTGACACCCTTTATCATAGAAGCTTTGACGGAACTTTGTTATGATTCTGTAATTCCTAAGAGGCCAAATTAGTGCTAAAGGAGTGTCACGATGGCATTTTCAGTACTCACACCAATGGTGTGGTACTTGCTAAGAAACTTCTGTGAACTAACTACTATTATCCTAGCATGGGGAAAGATGAATGTTCATACATCCACAAATGTATCCTATGAAAAAAACATGCTGACCTCATCCATGCGCCATCCCAAAATTTGTAACCCATTATTACTACATGGCCATTTTCAACCTGGTGTCTCAAACTCATGGGAAAACTAAATCCCACTTCATCTTATGGTCACAAGTTTATTATTAATGCTAAGAAATACTTCAAAAAATGGGTCGAAGCCATCCCACTTACTTATGTTACTAGCAAACAAATCTCCAAATTTATCCTTAACCACATCATTTTCCCCTATGGTATTCCATCTTCTCTCATCACTAACAATGGAAAGTCCTTTAAAAATCGAGAAGTTCATGACCTTTGTGACTAATTCCATATTAAGCTTAAATTTTCCACCCCATATTATCCATAAGGTAATGGCCAATCTGAAGCATCTAATAAAACACTCAAACACATCCTTGGAAACAAATTTCAGTCAAGTAGGATGTGATTGACATACACTGAATATATTTACCTTAAGGTATCACACTCCATCTGCACCCTAATACTGGCTTACCCTATATTTCTTGTCTTCAAGCACTGAGAGCAATCATGCCTATTGAGATCAACTCATTTATTGGCATTGACGAAGAGGACTATCGTTCCATCACCTCCACAGATACATAGAACTTTTGGATGAGATATTCCTTCATAGCCTTGGATCATCTAAAAGCTTACTATAGAAACGACCTCCGTAGACATTATAACAAGTGCATTAAAGATCACAAGATTGAAGTTGGTGACCTAGTTTCAAAGAAAATCATCATAATACTAATGTTGATCGAGAAAAGAAATTTACAAGTTCCAACCTAATTGGCTCAGAACCCTACATCTTCATATCAAATTCAAATCGGTTTTCTTATAAGATTTATACTCGTTATGGGTAAGTTGGACGAGCTTGTGAATATCATGCATCTTACACTTCTATGCTTAAGTGTTTCCACTCATTTGAAATTAAAATAAAATTGAAAAGGGAATTCAAGTAAATTTAATCAACAAGATAGAAAAATAAAAAATAATATTTCCAATGGTGAAAACCTCTTCGGTGGCATCTTGTGGCAAGTAATAGGTGAAAACCGGTTTCCGATCAATACTATGATAAATGAGGTCTTATGTCCACTAGATTTACCAAGACTCAATTTAACACACTGGGGGGTAAACCCCTTCATCCCTACTCATATTATCATCCTTCTTCACATCCTACAGTCCCATATCTAGACTTCTTTTGACCCTCGCTATGAAGCAAAGGATCTATCATGATTAACATACTATCCTAATCCTAGCTAAAGTCGTATTATACATAGTAATATTTTGGGGAACTGTAACATTTATAGAATCCTAAGTCAAATGACGAGAAATAAAACCCTTGTAAGATCATTGAATTTAGGCCTTATTTTCTCTCCATCCCCCCATCTACCTATTATTGATACTCCATCCCCTTCTGGTCAAAATTACTTCCCTTTCTGGTCTACTATTCTGCCTCGATTCATGTAACGATTGTGTTGTAAATATTTGTACAAATTTAACTTGAGATTTAAACTTTTCTTTTAATAAATCCATCACATTTACCATATCTAAATGAATCTCAAAATTATCTGCCATAAATAAATTTGGCATCATCTTTCAAAATATTACACACAATAGATACATCTTTAAGGCATAATAAACCATCACATAACACAAACTATAACATCATTATCATCTAATAATCTAGCACTACATATAAATATTAAAACCATCATCATTATCCTATCCATATCCCATAAATCATCAATAGTATTATCAAATACTATCAAATAATTTGACAAAGTACTATCCATCATAAACATACATCATGACATTAGAAACCTGTTGGCGAGAAAATTTGTCTTGCGGACAAATTGGTGGGGTTCAAGCCAATGCTATGGGAATCTAAGTCCCTCTACTTGAACGGTGCAGCTTCCATAGGTGCATGCATGAAAAAGGTGGATTTCAATGGTGGCCTTTTGACCAAATATCCAACAGGGGCACTCCACTGACCCTGTGGCAAAGCTAGCAATGTCTCACTAGAGAAGAAACTTTGTCTTGGAAAGGGGAAAGGGAGTGGAAATGGAGGTAGGAGAAAACTAATGTTGTGAGTAGAATATCAGATGCCCACACACATTAATTAGAAATTTCATTTACATGCATTTATAGTTAGAAGAAAAACAAATCCGCAGGAGAAGCTACAAGACCGAATGAAACTCATTGGTCGCAAAGTACCAATTAATTCCTCAATCAAAGAGGAAAAAATTCCTTCTTTTATTATTGAAGCTCGAGAGAGTTTGTACATAGCTTGAGAATGGAAGAAATTCAAGGAAGAAGAGAAAATAGAAGAAGAATGGCATTTTCTGTCTTTTCCAAGGTACAAGCACTCTGGTCTTTTTGAAATCAATCACCAGCCCTTTGGAGAATGGCTTCGATAAGCCATTATATTCTTCACAAGAAACCGTTACAACTTTGCAAATCCTCAACACCTTTTCAAATTCCTCTGTTGTGAAGAAAACGCTCATGGCGGGTTAAAAACTAGATCTTGCAAAGCAACCGTTACATTCGATTTTCCAGTTTAAATATAGACCATTTGATTTGCTCCTCTAACTTTGAAATTGGGCTGTCCACATGGCAGGAAGGGATTGGAGTGGTTACGAGGGGAAATCCCTTTCACATTTTGTGATTTTTCGTGAGATTTGGCAATTTGGAACAAATTTGCCCGCAACCTCACTTTGAATTTTCAACCTAGACACGTGGCACATTCTTATTGGAAATGGGATCGCAGACCTTTTCTCAACATTTTAACCTTTTTTGGAAAAAAGGCTTAAAAACTCAATTTCCTCCGCCGACCCGCTCTTCCGCTTTGACTTTTCAACGGCGGGCCCAAGACCTTGGCGGAGCCACGGAGCATTCTAGAACTTTTACTTCACTTTTGGAAATTTGGTTAAATTTCCAAAAGTGCCCCGATGGCCCGCTCATTCGCTTTGAATTTTCAATGGCAGGCTTCACCTTTGAATTTTTCCCTGATAGCCTGATCGGGGATGCGGGTTACTTTTTAATTTTTCACCTTTTTTACAAAGAGGCTCAAAATCTCAAATCCCCCCGATGGCCTGCTCGTCCACTTTGACTTTTCAATGGCGGGATTTGCCTCTCCAATGACTCTGACCACGTGGCGATCTGGCACTGATTTGGTAATTGGCCCTTTCTGCCCCACCTTCAGAATTATATCATTGCGACACGTGGAGCCATCCGCTGAGCCATCCATACTTAGCCAATTTTACCTTCATTTTGTACCTGGGACACGTGGAAAGCCCGCGCTTAATTGAAGACTATCCCTTGGACCCTGCCCTTGGAGTTGTGTCATTGCAACACGTGGATCCATCTACTGAGCCTTCCATACTTAGTCGATTTTACCTTCATTTTGTACCTGGGACACATGGAAAGCCCGCACTTAATTGAAGATTGTCCCTTTTGACCCTGCCCCTAAGTTACGCTGTTGCCAAATGTGATGCTTCCAGTTCGGTTTTGAAATCCCATGACCAAACCACATCTAATCAGAGAGACCCACGTATCACTTCAGGGATGCTGAGGTAAAAATTTGATGGGGAAAGAAATGCCCATCATTCCCGACTGTGGAAAAATACACATAGGAAGAGAAATTCATCATTTTGAGTCCAATTTTTGAATTTCCTTCACAAACCAGAGGCATGGAGGCAAAACAATGATTTGACAACCCAGGATATAGAACAAGCGAACAATTTTGATCACAAAGGAGATTGTAAAGAGGATATTTTGTGCACAGACTAGGGAGATGGAGAATTTATCAAAATGAGAAAATAAAGACTTAAACAACACTAGGGCATGAATTTTGCTAATTTCTTAAATCTCTAACTTGGCTTAAATGCCAACGAAGGGCATGAGCTCAAAAAAATTGAATTTGGCTATGGAAACGCAGAGTAGTTTTTAGGAGACAACAGTTGGCTCTAGCTTGGGGACATGGCGTGAACTAGGCATGGCTAGGGCACGACATGAGGATCCAGAATCTCAAGTTTCAAAACATATTATGTTTGACCAGTGCCTTATCCATTGGGCCTTGTAGAGTCATGTACAATTCTGAGAAAGAATGGAAGGAGGAGGAAACACACAAGCCAAACCACACACAACAAAAACCAAACAAAACTTAAACCAAAACCACGCAACATAAAAGGGAAAACACACCTACGCAAATCACCTATGGTACAAGGCGGGGGACAACCCACTTTCACTGATGATACAATTTCAAGTATTTACCCACTTCAAGGAAATTCCAATGGCGTTCCATCCAAGTATGAGAGGATAAAAACATTCTCACCACAAGTTCCATGAATTTGGAATGGGCTGAGCCATAATGAATCAAACTTTCCATGGCTGTCCTTTGGTTCTCTTCTCTTGTCCCATAGCAGGAAAAAGTCTCCAACCTTGAATTCTCTTGCCTTTTCCCTCTTGTCAAAGATCTTCTTCACTTTCAATTGGTGTTCTTTAATTCTATCCACCACTTGGCATCTGCTTTCTTCCATCTTCTCTAGGAAGAGGATCCTCTTGTCAATGGAGTCTTTATATTGACCATCTTCTATTTCTTGCAGCAACTTGAGAGCTGGCATCTCAATTGTGAGGGGAATATCTACCTCAACTCCATACAACATTTGGAAAGGTGACATACCTATTGCCTTTTTGAGGAGTGATCCTATCGGCCCACAATGCATCATATAACTTCTTGTGCTAGTTCCTTTGATTCTCATCTACCAGCTTACGAACAATGGTCACAATGTTCTTGTTTCTTGACTCAGCTTGCCCATTTCCCTGTGGGTAGTAGTCAGAAGAGTGAGATAGGGAGATTCCAAAGCCATAACAAAACTTTGTGAGCTCCTTGGAAGAGAAATAGGTGGCATTGTCTACAACAATTTTCTATGGTATTCCAAAACGAACAATGATATTCTCCTTGATGAAGTTGCAGACTGTTTCAGAGTTGGCTTGCTTGGTCAGGATGGCTTCCACCCATTTAGTGAAGTAATCAGTTGCAATGAGTACATAAGTATGCCCTGCACTAGAATGAGGATTCAGAACACCAATAAAATCAATCCCCATTGCTGAAATGGTTCTTCAATCACCACAGGCCTGAGTGGCAATGCAACTAGTTGTGGCTTTCCAACAAATTGTTGGCATGCTTTGCATTTAGAAACCCAATCCTGAGTGTCTGCAAAGATGGAGGGCCAATAATATCTCCCTCTAAGGATCTTATGTGTGGTGACCATTGCTGAGAAATGTCCACCACAAGCTTGATCATGATATGCCCTGAGCAACTTTTCTTGTTGCTCCTTATCTACACACCTGAGGAAACAACCATCTAGGCCTCTCTTGTAAAGTGCATGATTCCATATCACAAACTTGGTTTCCTTTAGCTTGAGTGTCCTTCTTTGTTTGTAATCAAGATGAGGAGGGCATTCTCCATAAGTGAGATAGTAAGCAATGTCAGCATACCACTCATCAGTAGTGGTGACAAAGAGCACCTGTGGACTATCTCCTAAACAGGTTGAGCAAACACCATCTTTTTCTCCATGCTGAGCTTTGAGAGCTTCATCTTCAGCAATCAACTTGCACAAACCATTTCCTCTTACCAGATTAGAGGGTCTAATCTCCAAGTCATACTCTTGGGTCTTTGTAATCCAACTTCCTCTCTTAGCCCCAAGGATCTTATTGAGTCAAAATGGACTTGATTGCACTTCCAGGGACCATCATCACTATATGGGAATTGAGAATGTAGAATCTAAAACTTTTAACAGCTTTGACCACTGCATAGGCATGTTTCTCCAATTGGTTGTACTTTAGCTCATGATTTTTTAAAGGATAGATCATGAAAGCAATGGGTGCTTCCAAACCTTCATCATTTTTTGCTACGCCCTTAACCTATTGCTTGTATTAGGATATGAGTAGCCGACTTGTGGCTTACCATATCATTTTATTATATCATTTATATTTTCTCATGCTTAATAGGTCGGCCTTGGTGATGGCCATAGCATATGAATAGTATATATAGGGGATTATAGGTAGTATTTCATTATCATTTGAGCATTTGAGTCTTATTATATGGTTTGGAGGTTGCCCCCTCGAAGTGGCGAAGCTATTCTAATTGCATATTGAGATCATTATTCTGAAATATTGTGTTATTTGGTGTTCTATTGTTGCTCTTAATCTGAATTATACAAGTAATTTCATTACAAGTGGTATCAGAGCTGCGATCTGGGCCAAAATTAGGGCAAAAACCCTAATTTTTTGTTTCCACCACATATTGCGAACCAGAGCGAATTGGTGGGAGATATTTTTACCAGAGTTGCAAAAAATTTCAAGTAAGGTTCCCTGAAAATTTCAGACTTTTTTGATTTATTTTACAAAAGTTATTACAAATTTAGGGTTTTTCATAAAATCGCTCCCTAGGGTGCAAATTGTGGAAAATTTTCAAGTTCTTTACATTTTCGGAAAGCTCTCAAAAAAATAGTATTAGTATCTTCTCTGTGTTTTTTCCTGTTCGGCCGAAATTGTATCGAAACCCTAAACCCTAAGATTTGACATCATGGCGGGGCCTTCCACAAGAGCAAAAAAGAATCCGGTTACTCCGGGTAAAACCCCAGATAAAGATGGGGTAGTGATTGAAGAGATGGAGTCAGAAGGGGTAAATACAGATTCCTCAGCACTAGGGTTTACCTCAGTTGATCATAAGGTTTTCCAACTTGAGTATGAGTTGTAAATTGTACAATCTGAGATGGTCTAAAGGAGACAACCCAAATCAATCATCGGTTGGATGATATCATGCAACATGTAAAGGGTAACCAGTATGGCCCAAATCCAGCCCATATCAACCAAGGAGGACCTTCAGTTCAAAATCATGGACAAACTAACCATATTGGATCACTTTTCCAGTCCCATCAGAATCAAACTTATCCGCAACCACGGAACATGATGCCGAAAGTGGATATGCGCAAATTTGATGGTAAGGATCCCCTGAATTGGATAAATCAAATGGAGAACTTCTTTGAGTTACATCAAACACCATCAGGACAAAAGGTGACATTGGCATCCCTATATCTTGAACCCGACCAATTTGTTTGGTATCGTTGGTTATGTGCTCAGAGGCAGAAGAATGGTCTAGGTGTCACTTGGACAGTTTTTACCGAGGAGTTGCAATTGCACTATAGTTCCAGTGTTTCAGAGAACTACTTTAGTCAATTAGCAAAGTTACGGCAAACAGGATCAGTCAAAGATTATGTGCATCAATTCCAAAACCTATCCTTAAGGGTGGAGAATATTCCAGAAGAGAATCTGAATGACTTGTTTCTTGGGGGTCTTAAGGACCACATCGAGCATGAGGTACGTATGTTTAATCCAATCAAGCTTTCTGATTCTATTATCATGGCACGTCGTGCAGAGGAAAAAATTCTTTGTAGTAGGAGGCCACCTTTCATTAACACCAGAGACCGTAGTATCTCTTCCCCTTCATTTGCTAGGCCAATTAGACTGACTCCTCAACAAATGGAAGAAAAGAGAGCAAAAGGATTATGTTTTAACTGTGATAGCAAATATGGACCGGGACATAAATGTGCTGAGAAGAAGTTGTTCTATATTGACGGAGGTAATGAGGATGATGAGGAAGCTGAAATTATAGGAGAGGCTGAGGAACCAGTAGAAGATGAAGTAGAGGATCACCAACCTACAATTTCTTGCCATGCATTGTCAGGTATTAGTACTCCTCAAACACTCAAGGTTATTGGCTATCTCAAAAAACAGAAGGTGACGGTGTTGATTGACTCGGGGAGTACTCATAACTTCATAAATAGTAAGTTAGCTGCCCGCCTCAATTGTTTTATTTACCCAGCTCCAGAAATGCAAGTTATGATTGCGGATGGTGGGACAGTCAAGTGCACAGGAAAGTGCCATAGTATCAAGCTTTCCATGGGAGACTACATGTTAGACTCACCTATGTTTGCTATTTCTATGGGAGGGGCAGATATTGTTTTGGGGGTCCAATGGCTCACAACCTTAGGTACTATTGAGATGAATTTCCAAGAATTGTTCATGCGATTTCATTCAGATGGAAGGACAATACAATTGAATGGGATGGTAGCTAAGTCTCCACAGATTATTAGCTCTCATCAGATGCAGAAGGTTCTCAGAAAAGGAGTGGATGGCTTTATAGCAAAGCTATTTTCCATAGAAGTACAAAATACAGAGTCTTCAATGCCACCCGATCTTCAGAAGATTGTGGATGCTCACTCATCTGTTTTTGATGCAATTCCAAAGGGACTACCACCAGTTAGGGATCATGATCATGCCATTCAGTTGATTCCAGGGAGCCAAACACCTAACATCAGACCATACAGATACCCATATTCCCAGAAAAGTGAGATCGAGAAAATGGTGGAGGAAATGTTGAAGGCAGGTATCATCAGGCATAGCCAGAGTGCATATTCTTCACCAGTGGTCATGGTACGTAAAAAGGATGAAACATGGAGGATGTGTCCAGATTACCGAGAACTCAACAAGTACACCATCAAAGATAAGTTTCCTATTCCAGTAATTGATGATTTACTTGATGAATTGCATGGTGCTGTTTATTTCACAAAATTAGATCTTCGTTCGGGGTACCATCAAATTAGGATAAAAGAGGAAGATGTTCATAAAACAACTTTCAGGACTCATGAGGGCCATTATGAGTTTTTGGTAATGCCTTTTGGTCTTACAAATGCACCCTCAACCTTTCAAAGCTTGATGAACACTATTTTTAGGCCTTTTTTAAGGAAATTTGTATTAGTTTTCTTTGATGACATATTGATTTACAGTAAG
The DNA here is from genome assembly GCA_019776745.2 of Taxus chinensis. Lineage (NCBI taxonomy): Eukaryota > Viridiplantae > Streptophyta > Pinopsida > Cupressales > Taxaceae > Taxus > Taxus chinensis. Next base: position 15,136 of record JAHRHJ020000537.1, on the reverse strand, counting down.
ACATGGGAAGAACACTTACAACATGTAAATAACGTGTTGGAAGTTTTGGAGAAACATACTCTGTATGCAAAGCCATCCAAATGTTCTTTTGGTGTACAAGAGGTAGAGTATTTGGGTCATATTGTATCCCATGAAGGTGTCAAAGTTGATCCTCAGAAGATCAAAGCTAGGGTGGAATGGCCAAGGCCCAAAAATTTGCGTGGGTTCCTATGACTAACAGGGTACTATAGAAGATTTGTGCTGGGATATGATAGAATAGCAACCCCACTCACTGCATTGCTAAAGAAGGATGCCTTCCATTGGACAGACGTAGCCACTAAATCCTTTGAGCAGCTGAAGGAAGCCATGTGCAGCACCCCAGTTTTGGCTACTCCCAACTTCTCAAAAACCTTCATTGTTGAATGTGACGCTTCAGGATCAGGATTGGGAGCAGTTCTAATGCAGGAGGAAGACCAATTGCATTTGAGAGTCGTCAATTCAAAGGAAAAGATCTACTCAAACCTGTCTATGAGAAAGAAATGATGGCTATTCTTCATGCAGTCAAGCAATGGAGGCCCTATCTCATGGGTAGACACTTCAAGGTAAAAACTGATCATGATAGTCTCAAATACTTTTTGGAGCAAAGGTTATCATCTGAGGAACAACAAAAGTGGGTAACAAAAATGTTGGGTTATGATTTTGAAATCATATACAAAAAGGGTAAAGAAAATGTAGTAGCTGATGCGTTGTCTAGAAGGGATACATCCGCAGATGCCTTACTATGTGGAATGTCCATGTTGACGGCCGATTGGGTGGATGAAGCAAGATTGGAATGGAATCAAGATAAGGATACACAATCTCTAATACAGAATATCAAGCAAGGATCTATGACATCTAACAAATTTGAGTGGAAAGGTAATGCCCTATGGTACAAGGATAGGTTATACTTGAGTAAAGATTCTAAGTTGAAGCATAAGATTCTTGCAGAGCTACATGCCTCACCTGTTGGAGGACACTCTGGGTTTTTGAAGACATATCATAGAATAAAAAGAGAATTCTTTTGGGAAGGACTCAAGGGGGATGTACAAAAGTTTGTATCAGAGTGTTTAGTGTGCCAACAGAACAAAGGGGAAACAATTAAGACACCAGGTCTGTTGCAACCCTTACCAATTCCTAGCCAGAGATGGGAGGAGGTCTCCATGGATTTCATCACCGGATTGCCTTGTTCAGAGGGTAAGAATGTTATTTTCGTGATTGTGGATAGGCTCACAAAATATGGCCATTTTTGTGCCCTATCACATCCATTTGCAGCCAGTACAGTCGCAACTATTTTTTTGGAGACAGTTCAAAGGCTACATGGAACCCCAAAGATAATTGTAAGTGATCGTGATCCTATTTTCACAAGTAATTTTTGGACAGAATTATTTTCATGTTTGGGTACTCAGCTAGCTCACAGTTCATCTTATCATCCTCAAACTGATGGGCAAACAGAAGTGGTCAACAAATGCTTAGAGGGGTATTTACGTTGTTTTGTATCAGATAAGCAAGAAAGGTGGATTAAATGGCTACCACTGGCAGAATGGTGGTATAACACATCTTTTCATACCTCTTCTCAAATGACCCCATTTTTAGCATTATATGGTTACCATCCACCTTCTATCACTTCCTCCTTGAGGGTGCAAACTAAGGTCAGAGATGTTGAGGAACACATTCAACATCAACAACAGGTTTTGGCTAGTTTGAAGGAGAATTTAGCATTAGCACAAAACAGGATGAAACAACAAGCAGATCAACACCGTAGTGAAAGACATTTTGAAATTGGTGACTGGGTTTTTGTACGTCTCCAGCCTTACAAACAGATGTCCCTAAAGCAACAGAAAAAGGAAAACAAACTTGCTCCTAAATATTATGGCCCTTATCAGGTTCTACAGAAAATTGGTAGTGTTGCTTATAAACTAGAGTTGCCTCCATCTTCACACATACACCCAGTATTCCATGTTTCATGCCTGAAGAAGGTTATTGGACAGAAATTTGAAGCCCAGACAGAGTTACCAGAACTTGATGAGGAAGGAAGAATCATTTTGGAGCCAGAGAAGATTCTGCAAACACGTACTAAGAGGCTGAGAACTAGAGACATTAAGGAATATCTGATCAAGTGGAAGAATCTGAGCATAGAAGATGCCACCTGGGAGGATGAAGGTTTTCTGCAGCAACATCCAGGATTATTCAACGTTGAGGACAACATTGGTTTGAAGGGGAAGGGCATGCTACGCCCTTAACCTATTGCTTGTATTAGGATATGAGTAGCCGACTTGTGGCTTACCATATCATTTTATTATATCATTTATACTTTCTCATGCTTAATAGGTCGGCCTTGGTGATGGCCATAGCATATGAATAGTATATATAGGGGATTATAGGTAGTATTTCATTATCATTTGAGCATTTGAGTCTTATTATATGGTTTGGAGGTTGCCCCCTCGAAGTGGCGAAGCTATTCTAATTGCATATTGAGATCATTATTCTGAAATATTGTGTTATTTGGTGTTCTATTGTTGCTCTTAATCTGAATTATACAAGTAATTTCATTACAGATCTCCCCTCCTCTTTAAAAAAACCATGAGGTCATCAAGGTAAATGACAATGTAATGTTTCAAATCTTTGAAGGCCAAGTCCATTCCTCTCTGGAAAGTGGCTCTAGCATTGATCAGGCCAAAAGGCATTCCGCTATAAACAAAAGTACCCCAAAGTGTTGTGAAGGTTGTTTTGTTGCAATCCTCTTCAGCCACCTTGATTTGGTTTTACCCTAAGAATCCATCAAGCAAAGAGAGCATTTCAGATCCTGTGACTTCTTGCAAAATATGATCCATGATTGGGAGAGGGTAGTTGTCCTTGAGAGATGCCTGATTCAGATTTTGGAAGTCTACACAAATCCTTATTTCCCCATTCTTCTTCCTTATTGGCACAATGTTAGCCACCCATGTTGAATGGTGGATGGGGAAGATGATTCTAGCATTAAGCATCTTTGTCACCTCTTCTTTGATAACATCGTGTAATCTTTGGATTGTAGGGCCTTTGTTTTTTCCTGAAGGGCTTAGCTCCTTGCTTCAAAGGAATGGAGTGATGCATTTCCTTTAGCTGAAAAGATTTGAGTTCATCATAGGAGTAGGCCAGGACATCTGAGTACTTTTTTAGTAGAGAAACAAACTTTCTCTTCTCTTCCGATGAGCAGCATTTACCAATGTTAAGCATCCTTGGATTCTCTAAAGTGCCAATGTGTTCTTGATCAAAATTAGATGGACACTGAGAAGACTGCTTATCTTTCTCTTGGATAAACCTATCATGCTTGTCAAAGAGGTCTTCCAAAGAAACTAGGCCTTTAGGGATTTTGTTTCCTTTCAGCTTGATTACTCCCTCTTCATTGAATTCCCTCAATTCCTTCCTTCTCTTCTTTAGGGACTGATTCACAGTGTGGGTTTTCACTTCCTTCAAAGAATAGATTATTGAAGTTATCCCTTTGTTCTAAGAAGGATAAGATCTGATTTTCATCATTGAAGACCTGCCAACATGATTTGCATTGTCTGGTACGCTAGCTCTGAACACCATCTAAATGGTCACTTTATCCTTTCCAAAAGAAGGATGAGGTGTCACTAAGGAAGTTGACACTACTAGAGAATCAACCTTTTCATTCTGCTCCCTAGGGATAACTTCAATGGAGAATGCATCAAAGGATTTAATACAGTCACACACTCTGTTTCTATAGTGCTTGAGTTTGGGGTTTTTTACTTGATATTGTTGGCGGACCTACTTTACCACAACCTTTACATAACCTTTGCACTCCAACTTCCTGATTCCCATGTCCTTTGTTGTATTCATGCCTAAAAGTAATGCTTCATACTCAGCTGTATTATTTGTATTGTCAAATTGTAACTTGTAGGCAAAAGGATATACCTCATTGGAGGGAGAGTATAATACTACACCAGCTCCTGAACCTACTCTAGAATGACTACCATCAAATTCCATTATCCAAATTTGATCTTCCTCTTTCTCCATGAGAAGTGGAAAGTTCTCTTTTTCTGATGTGAGGAAGTAGTTTCCTGGCCCACAATCTTGAAAAAGGATATCAACTCTTGGATCATCATTCTTCCTTACTGTGAATTTCATTTTCCTGACTGGAAACAACTTCTTCATTTCTCCTTTCACTGAGATAGTTGTAGATGACCAATCCATTTTTATTTATCCACCTAGGTCTCTGCAAAAACTTTTTCTCAACAACATATCAAAAGAGGTTGGGATGTCTACCACCAAGATGGTTAGGAGTATCTTCTTGTCTGGATAATCAGCTAGTGTAACCTGAGCATCCTTGATTCTTCCTACCAATGGAACTTGTTTGGATTCCATTGAATAACATGTGCCATTTACCCGGGTCAAAGTGAGGCCAAGAGCATTTGTAACTTTTGCTGGCATCACATTATCTAAGGCTCTAGAGTCTATGATGCAATTGTTCAACTAGAAGCCTTTAATGAGAAGTGACAGGTAGAAAGGCTCAACTCTGTTGGTGTTGGAGGCATTGAGGGCTAACATATTTTGAGAAGGTGGTATGGATGGTGTGGGTAATAGGCCTTTAGAGATTGGGCTTGAATAAAAAGGGTTACTACTACGAACTGCCTTGATGAATCTGTCAAATTGGGTAGGATGTGTTTGTAGGTATTCAATCTCAGAGAGCTGAACTTTGGTTTTGCTTGCATGCTCCACAAAGTCAAATGGAGTTATGGTTGATGAGGAAGAGGTTACATCAGTGTGAGAGGATTTAAATTATAGGGGTTTTGTTACTTTTGGTGTTAGGTTCTCCTTTTGAAATGTAGCAATTGGCTTGTAAAGAGGTGAGGGTATAGCCTTTGATTGAAATTTAGATGTTTTTGCAAAACCAACATTTAGAAGAGAATTGCTCTTAACAACTTTTGAGCTGGGAGAAGAATCAGATAACTTACTTGGCATAGCAGCATGATCCTTGGCAACCAATGAATCTGATTTCTCTTTGGCTGATTCCACAGAAGATGGTAATGGCGATCCTCTGTTGATGATCTTGTTTTGTGGAAGCTTTAGAGAGCAATATTCTTTGTTCTTCCTATCATTTTTTGTAGCTTTTGAGGCTAAAACACCATTCTTGGATTGTGCACGAGTGAAAATAACAAATGAAAAACTTGGAGCTTCTTCATCACCTTCCTTCTCATCAACAACATACTCAATCAGGCCATTGTTCATGCCAACCTCTTCAATTTCAAGAAAGTTTTCATATTCATCCATGCTTTCTTCTTCAGTTTCCTCAATGTTTGTTCGTTCTTTTGTTTCCCTAATGTCACAGATTTTGACTAATGGTGCTTGAGCAAGCCTACGAGGAGGTGGAGCAATTCTCGGTCTATCAGTAGGATTTGGTCTCCTTGGAGCATTCCTCATTGTGATTTGTGACACTTGCTTCTTCAAAGCAACTAGGTCATTTGCCATTTTTTGGAACATTGGATCAGTGGTGACTGAATTTGAACTCTGACCTTTTTGCTTCCCATTTGGTCCTTTCACTTTTCCAGAAACAATTAGATCATCATCAGTCTCAACTGCAAAGTCTTGAACTTCCCTCAATGTTCTTGGTTGGGCTCTTCTGAGGAAGAAACCAAATTATGATGGCAAAGGACTGACAAAGAACCTTTTGAAGTTATTTTTAGGGTGTACCACATCTTCTGAGATCCTTCTTGTCAACCTATTATACCTTGTTATAAAATATCTCATTGATTCAGAGGTCTCCTTATTCATTTGAACCAATTGGACCAGTAGATCCTGACAATCTTCTGTGCTCTTGAACCTATGTTCAAATGCACTTCTTATATCTTCCCAGCATGTGACAGATCTTGGGGGCAACATGTAGAACCATTCAACAGCTCTTTCTTGGAGTGAATCCACAAATATCCTAACTAAAACATCTTCATATTCAACTCCCAACACTCCACAAGCAGTGATGAATGCTACAACATGTTCTTCGGGGAGTTGGGAACCACCCCCTTTGAATTTTGGGAAGCTCTTTCTTGAGCCTCTTGGGAGTTCATGAAGTGGTTGTGGAAGAGCAAGTGGACCAATATTTCTTCCCCATGGTATGTTAGGCCTGTGTTCCTTATGCTCATGATCACTCATTCTATTCATGTTTCTATCCTCCAGTCTTACTAAGGTTGCTTCTGTTGTTGTTCTTCCTTCTACTTCAATTTGGAGTCATTCTATTTCTTCAAGTTGAGCCCTTATCTCCTCTTCAGCAACTGCCTCTCTTTCAAGCTCTTCAAATGTGGGATCAATTTTTCCTCCTTACCTCAATTGTCGAGTGTATCTTCTATCGGCCAGCTTGAAAGTTTATGCTCTTCTCTGGGGTACTGGAATTTGTCTCTGCCTTTCCAATTCGACAACACGTTCCTCTTCCAAGTCTAGAATCCTTATGGCAATGAAGTATTGATTGGCACTTTGTCTATTATGCCAAATAGCTTCTCTCGGATCAGAAGCAATGTCTTCTTGGATGTGAAAGAGTAAATCAGGTCTCTCAACAAAACGATTTCCCAGAATATCCATGATTTACATCCATGTAGTTTGTGTGATTATTCAATCTCCAGAAACTTTCCTTCTAGAATCTTTTTTATTTTTTTATGACATTGAGGTCATTTTTAGGTGCAGATGCTACAAAATCTGCCCCACAATGGGTGCCAAAGTTAGAAAATAAGGGATAAAATATGTGGAATAATCCCTCACATAATCGTAACAGTAGAAACTAATATGCTAAAAATATTACAGATCTCAAATAAAAGTGCAAAATAAAATAACACAACACAAAGAGACAATATTTAACGTGGTTCACCCAATTTGGGCTACGTCCACAAAGAATCACTTGCTCAGATTTTATTACAAGCCATCGCTCTCTCAATACAATACCCAAATCTATTAGGAGCTTTTCTCAACAAACTCTACAGAATTCACACCCAAATTCAAAAAACATCTGCAAATGTTACATTATATCTACCATATGCACAACATCATATAAATAGACAACTGCTTAAGCAGTTTTACAAAACTGTGGGTGTCAAAACCATGGGCCAAAACCGTCCCGTAAACCTATGGTTCAAAAATCCCGCCCATATGAGAAAATCACATTTCCATCAAACAACACTAGGGCATGACTTTTGCTAATTTCTTAAATCTCTAACTTGGCTTAAATGCCAACGAAGGGCATGAACTTAAAAAAATTGAATTTGGCTATGGAAACGCAGAGCAGTTTTCAAGAGACAACAAAACCTCATCAATTATGTCCTTTATACAATACCAATTCCTCTAATATATATTAATTGTCATACAATCACACAAAACACTATACGCCACCACCATCAAGACCAAAAATAATACCATCATACATCATCATAACAATAAAAAATAAAGTAAATAATCATCTATGACATCATCATCACATATCATCAAAAACAAAATCACATAACATTATCTCATCAACAACAACATCATCATAAATAAAATCATACATGATAATTGTAACAATACCATCACATCGCAATAATCATCACATTTACACTAAAAAAAACATCAACTTATGACATAAAAAACATCTTCACTATCATCAATACAAAATAAATACTACATCATCATAGCTCATCATGATCTCATCAACAAAATAAATAATACATCATGTGTCATTGATACAAATACATCAAAAATGCGACCATAACTAGTCATAATCACTAAATATCCAATAAAATACATGATACGATAAAACAATAATAGTCTCTATCGGCCACATATGTACACCTATAAAAAAGGCCGCTCATCATTGCACTGAGATGTTAGTATCATCACCTGCACCATCTGGTGGAGGCTGTAAGACACTAGCAGTACTCCCTAAGGTCGTCGGATGTCTGAATCTCTACTCATCTAGGTACTCTGCATACCGTTATGCCTCTGACAAATAATGAGCCATAAGGATCTCATAGTATCGTATATCCTCTAATACGACCTGATATTGTTCCAAGAGGTGTCTTCCGTTCTACTCCCTAAGACGTAGTAGGGGTGTTGTTGGTCCTCCTCCCTGCAAACCACCCTGTGTCTCACTCCTCTCTTTCACTCCATCCAAAGGGCCATATCTCTATCTACAAGTATCATGTTGACATTGATACCTATCACGATGTTGTAAAGCCTTATCTCACTCCTGTCTCAAACCCTCCACCGCATGTCGTATCTGTGTCAACTCCCCCTATAACTGAGCAATCTATACATCCCTCCTCCCTACCTCTTGACCCATCAACAACGTCAATATACTAGTTATTTGTCTCAAGTCAGGTATCTCTATCAATTGTGCATCCCCTCTACTCCACAACCATGTTATCTCCACAGCTCGTGCACGAGCCTCTGTCTTCAACTTATTAATATGAGCATGTAACTCAGCACCTATATCACTTGACCCCGCTATGTCGGTTGGCACTAAAACCCTTGTCTCTATCACACATGAGCCAGATGGCCTTATTGTATCCACATGTGATATAATAACTACATATAATGGCCTCATAGTATCATCTACCTCCATCACATCCACCTCAGGCCTATCTGGACTCTGAACTAGTGCATCCTATACATGTGAGTGAACCACTTGCTGCTGCACTGGAGGACCACCCAATACAATAATAGGTGGTGCCCAATGTAGCTCCTCCTTTACCTATCCTATGATATATGGACCATTATTGCCTGCCCTTATGACATCCCCTTGTATACCTATCAGCAACCATGAAAAAATCTCATCCCACCTGATGGTCGTGTCAATCTAGTCGGTCTAATCCCCGCCCACCACTCAGCATATCCATGAACAATCCCTAAATCCTCCACCAGCTGGTAAAGGTTCCCATGGGATAACCTACAACTCATCAAAATTGGTCCTCACCATATTTACTAGAATCACAACACCCCAATCTTCATAATCTCGTGCAGTATGTGTAAACACATAGTGGCCCGTAAGAATATCCTGAATCGTGTCAAACTGTCGTAATACACGCGATCTGGCCGATACTTATCTATCATGTATATGGTTGGCCCTCCATCAAATAGAATGGTGTCTGGATCCTCCCTAGCTAAACCTTGTTCCCCCTCCCATGCCTCATATTGTAGGTATGGCCTCCATGTAATATCTCCTGGCTGTAGCTCATCTATCTGGATCCTATACCAGTCCATCTCTCCTAAATGCTCCCTACTGCCCATGCAAAGATATCACCCGCATACTGATAGCTCCTCACTACTATCGAATGTTGAGTGGCCTACCTAGTGCTATATGGTCATAGCTCTAGATCTGCATAAGGATGCCTTCTCTCATATTGTTACCTCTCTGATAGGTTACCCTGTGTAAGTCTTGGTACAAATGTGCCAATAACACAGGATCCCATCCAAACATAGTCTCAGACTGCCACATAACATGGACCACATCTAGAAATCTAATGTTGAAATACTGACCTCCACCATCTGGAAAAAAAATACATCTGATTAAGGAGCATGATAACATCGACACTACTCTCCATATACCCCTCTCTAAAATAAATCTCTAAATCTATCCATAATCCCTCAGTGGGGTGCATCCTCAACATCTGTCAAAAGCCTCAATCGCACTCTAAGCCTCCCCTATGCCATACCACATGCTCCCCCTCCACAGGCAACTGGTATATATGGTAGACATCATCTAATGTCACTATCATCTCTCTCGTCAGTAGCTAACAAGTACTCATCTTCGAGTGCCATTGTTTTTCCAGTGTCGTCAATAAGCCTCGTTATGCCCACATAAATGAACATCCTAACTACATGAGTATTCCCAACATGTGCAACAAAAATGCCTAATCCTCCTCCACCTCCAGGTCCAAACCCCCTAATAAATGTGTTAAGGAGGATGAACATCGATGCCTAACTTGAACGACACCTAAAACCTCTGCACACATCAAACAACTTATATTAGCCCCCACCCATCATTACCCATCTTATTCATTCCTATTTTCAACAATCCACCCCTTAAAAAACCCTAACTCCCAACCTTATGGCATAGGTGCCATTTCATCAACATAAATGCCACTTTATTCAAACATCGCCATTTCATAAAAGGCATTATTTCAGAACATAGGCATCATTTCATAACATGGGCGTCATTTTAGAATATAGACACCATTTCCATTCCCCCACCTGGTACATAAGTGTCATTCTATTTTCTTTCAACCAAACCTTGAAATAAGGCGCTACTATTTACAACATAGGCGCTAAATCTACATACATATACGCCAATGTAAAATATAGGCACTAATCTATAACATAGGTGCCAAAATACAACCCTCCCTTACCACATAGGCGCTAAAATCATCCTAGCCTCCCTCAGCGATGCTTATGTGCTACGATTGGCGCATAGGCACCAATTCATGCGCATAAGTGCCACTTCATACCCCCTAGCGCCTAAAATTACCCCTAAAAACCTTACCCTAAAAATTAAAAAACCTCAAAAAATGTGTAAAATTACAAACAATACAAAATCACAAGGTACTCACCCCTGCCCGCCATCGGTTGTCGGTCTCTGGTAAGTCCTCACTCGGTCCTCTCGGTGATCAATAATCCTCTTGTAGGCCATCATATTCTCTCAAGGGCTCTTGTTCTCTACTATGTGCGGTGAAAATGACTTGTCCCGTGGTCCCCAAAGCCCTTTTATACCCGCATTGATGCCCTAAAAACTTTAGGAGCTCGTTTTCCCACACCGTTCGTCTGTTTTTCCTCTCATTTCTTCCTACCCTCACTAAATCCCCTCATCTATCCAAAAAAATGAAAAAATATTACAAATCCAAAAAATCCTTAAAAATCCAAAAAAAAAATTAAAAAATCCCAAAGTAAAAAAATTATTAAAAATCCCAAAAAAAAAATCAAAAAATTATTAAAAAACCCCAAAAATCAAAACAATTATTATAAAAAATTAAAAAATCAAAACCAATCAACACACCCTCCACCATTTAAACATCCAAAAAAATCAATACAGTGTGTGTTTTTGTTTGTATGTTTGCTTGCTTTTCTACATTTACATTTTGGCCGATGATATGAGGCCCCTTTTAATTCTTTTTCTTTCACACGACCAATAATACAAGGCCACGTTTTTTGATCTAGTGATATGAGGACCATCATTCTATTAATTTTTCCAATGACATAAGGACAAGGGCATCTGGTAATTTCAGTCACCATGGTCTTTATGCCCTAGTGCATCTTGCTCCATGCCACATTAATCACATTCCTAATGATGATCATCGTGGGTATTTTATAGAAGCACACCCCTTCTAACATCATCTTTTAGGTCACATCTTATTCATCACTCAACTCATCTATATAATCTCCTTATCTCCCTATCCAATCAATACTTCATCACTCAAATCCAAGGCCCACAACTACCATTCTCCCCTAGGTTGGGGCATCTTTCAAAAACCTTTTATCAATCAATCAAGTATTATCATCATCTCACAAAATTGATCATCTCAAAAATCTCACATCATCTAATCTAGCATCCTTTGATCAATCTACACCCCTTAACTTGGGCATCCTCTAGTTAAAAACTCCTCAAAACCCTAACCCCCTAACAAGGGCATATTCTAATCCTATATTTTCACCCTAGTCCTGGGGCATACTTCATTCCAAAATCTCATAACTCCTAAATTCTTCAAACTCCTCTTATTTCTCTCGAATCCTCTAATCCTCTTATCATCTAATTTTGTTCCTCTGAATCCCTCCATCCTTTACTTCCCTAATCTAATTATCCTCACAGATTTTAATCCCTTAAATTATCTAATCTTCTTATCCTCTACATCTACAAATTTTCTCATTCTCTACTCTTCTTTCATCCACTAACTTGAACCTTTCATCTTTTCAAGCGGTCACCCGACTCATTTCCTCTTCGCCCAACCCCTCGAGGGGCATCACCTCACTATCTATCTCGTCATCTCTCTTTCTTTGAATGATCATTACTACGTAATAACCATTCAAAGAGGGACAAAATATAGACATGTAAAATGTTGACATACTCATTTAGCAAATTACATAATCATTATACATTATTAACCCCTCCCTATCACTAACTATATAATAATTAGTTATAAGATTAATTATTATTATCCCTAATTACCTCAATAATTATTATTATTCATCCCAATAATCCCATCTCATCCTTAATCATATTAATCCATCATTACATATTTATTATCTCATTAACTAATCCTTATTAACTATTTTTTAGGAATTTAAAATTACCACCCACCTACCACCTACTCTATACATATCCTACACCTAGCTTCTCCATCTAGCCACTCCACTAATCATATATAATTTCAACTAATCTAAAACTAACAATCCTCTAAATCTAGATGCTTCTATTTCTAGAAGCCTCTCCAATTTTCCCTCTTCGATATTCAAAAATTCAAATATTTCTTCTAATTTGTAATTCAATGGAATTCTTCTAATTCTAGAATCTTTCTAGATCCATTCTCACCAATTCTCCACCATTGATCTACCATTTTCATGGCAAGATCTCAACCCTCCATTTTCCCCTCCTCTAAATATAAATTGGAGTGACACCATCCATGGATACCATCTTTTGAAAGTGCAAATATATGTTACCAAAATACTTCCAAGCAAAGCTCTTAATCATCAAGCATTCCATCAAACAAGATCATCATCTAACAAGGGGAGGTTCTGTCCAAATCATCCCACAAATCTGAAGCAATAGTAACAACTATCTTGAGCACATCCAAAGAAACAAGGGAAGAACATTGGATCTTGTAGGTAAGTGTAGGTATAACACTTTTTCTCCCTTTTATCCATCTCAATAAGAGGTAGATAGTAGGTGTGTTAGATTAGGAACTAGTTTGGTTTTATTGCTAATTTACATTTGCATACTAACATCACTTTTGTCTACACATATACTGCTCCTATATGGGTTATTCAACATGAAACTAAATATGGATCGAAATCGAACAAAATTTGGTTTTTATCCGTCTGCAGTGGTTAGACCTTTTGAGGATGTAGTCATAGATGGAGGATAAAACTAGACCTATCTCCCTAACACTCTTCCTTTGGTGGCAGGATGCCCAAAACCTCCATTGATCAAAATTTATGCATTATTTTTAGCAAAAACTTGAAATGGTCATAAATTTTGATCCGATTATCCGTTTGAGTACGTTTTTTTAAACAACTTGTTTCACTTAGACAAACACACCAATAAACCTACCCTACCATTTTCGGCACATTTTCGAGCCAAAATCCGCCATCTAGGGGCCGGAAATAAGGATTTAAGTTATAGTTCAGTTTTTCCTATTTTAGGGCATTAGTTAATTTTAATCTCTTGAATGTATAGTAGGTTAGAAATTTGGAAATTAATCTAATTTAGGCATGTAGAAGATGCATGGTAATTTTCATCCCCGTACGAATAAGCACACAAACTTACTAAGAATAGCAAGTTCTAGTAAACTGCTAAAAATAGTAAATTTTGCCATCTAGAGTAGATTTAGTCAAAGATAGTTAGATTTTGCTTGGTAACTCGAGTTGGGAGTTGTTTTATTATTTATGAAGCATTGCAATTTATGAATGAATAATGAAAAAAAAAATTATTTTCTTTGAGTTCAAGATATTTGCAGTATATTGAGTGTGTTTTTTTTAATGATTAAACACTTTTGACCAGAGCTATGAACCGGAGGGCGAGGCCCCAACCATACAAAGAGAAGAAAAGAGAAGAAGAAGAAAGGAGAAGGGTGGGCTTAAAACAACCAACCCTAAGAAGGGAGGAGGAAGGAGAAAGAAGAAACAATGTCGGAAAGAACCAACATCGGGGAAGAACAGGAGAGAAGGGAAGAGACCAAAGAACGTTGAATAAACAATGCCACTAGAGGAAAAACCAAAAGAACAATGGTACTGAGTACTTGCACAGAGATTTGCTTCCTGAAGAATGTATATTGAGTGTGTTACAGTTTGGCTACATTAGAAATTTTACAAAATCGGGTTGGGAATTGATCACTCCTTACCCCTTTAAATATCTATCGGAAATTTTTTTGAAATATCCAAATTATCTTAAATCAAATATTCAATTTCTCCAAGTGATCCTTACAACGGTTCATTGGACCTCTATTTACCCACATGGATCGATACACTGATCCATGGTTCACCATGCTATATGTTCTCATATTCTACGCGTACTTTTACAACAGGGCTTCTTCGCACTTCTCACATGTATGTTCCTTACTTTATTTACAATATTTGAATTTCATTCAAATAGCATAAGGGGGTGGGGCAAATGTAGACACAATATCATGCACATATTACTATTTTACTATACAGCCAAGTCTGTTGTTATATGTATATATCTTGAGTAAGAAAAGTATTCACTCGTGACACACTTCTTAATCCATCTTATTGCTTTGATTATTTCTATCATCTTTATCTCTCACATTTTTCACTTCTACACCTAGTTCTGGATAGGTGACATGAATCCCTGTATGTTGGTCTCTTCACATTTTTCACTAGTTAGCTCAGGACACCAACACTAGTCTGGACACTAACACCCAGTTGCTCGTGTCCACCCTGGGCTCTCATGTCCTCTTTGTTCTTGTTCACATTTTTACATTTATTGTCAGCCCTTTCGGTTTTCTTACTTCCATCCCAAGGTCCTAGTTAACATTTTTATGTCACTAATGTCAAAATTCAAGCAAGAGATCCCTATATGTACACACCATACATACCATTATAGGGGTGGGCAATTATCAAGGGCTATCTTATCTACATACTATTAAAGGGAAGACATTTTTGGGTTGTTTAGTTTACATACACTGCATGGGAAGGGGAATTTCTGAATTCCATCCCACACATTTTCATTCTATATAACTTTAGCCAAATATCTTGGTGGAATTGGCGCAAGGACAACCTAAGGACATTATTCCACACACAAGCACATAGAACTATATGGAGTCTAAGATGTAGTGTAGTGCCCAGTCGTAAGTTCACTCTATCGGGTGACTATCAGGGTTAGTCTAACTCCCCATTTGCATATTTTATTTTTAAGATTTGATGTGTTTTGGGGTTT
>JAHRHJ020000536.1:0-65710 GCA_019776745.2 Taxus chinensis | reverse complement strand
CACACATACACGTACATATACATTCACATGAACACACAGAACCGTACACGCATACAATTACACGTTCACAAAACATTTAAACCCACATGCACAGCTTTACACACACTCAACACTGACCACAACAACACACACGCACAGCCACAACTCCCACATGCGTGCCGCCACACACATGCAAAAGCCCCACACTACAGTAAATGCGCATGTAGACGAACATGCATGCTTTACACGCACATGAACATGCTCCACAACATGCACATGCACATGCACCCGCCGGTGCAACCCCAACCACCATGCACATGCACACGCCACCCACACACACACACACACACCCCCACCACACACACACACACACATCACTCAGCCATGGAAACTCATAGTCACCACCCGCACATGCGCACACTAACATGCACGCGCACGCGAACGGGACGCGAGCTACAACGATGCAACACCACACACACATGCACACACACACCACAGGAACTAACGCACCTGAACATGCACATGCCCACTACACACACACACACAACATTCACACACACACCACAACACTTAAGCCGCACGTGTACATCAAACACACACGCACACGCACACTACACGCACACGCACACGCACACAAACACGTTCATAGACCCTGTCCCCGCTACACTACTGGACAGGTTACACACATGTAAACAACATTAACAACATGCAAATGCTTACACACACTTATGCCACACAGCACACGGACTCGCAAACCACCACGCACATTCACACGCACACACAAAGCATGCACACGTTGACTTGCACACGCCCATGCAAACAGACATTCCTCTCAAACCTGCCATGCACGATGACACGCCCACTAACATTCACAGCATATGCATACGCACACGAACACACACTCACATCCAAACGACACACATGGCACACTGCACACAGCAAATGCACAACGTACATGGAACAATAGCACACGCACACGCATGTGCCACGCATAGGCCACCACAGCCACACATGCAAACACACACACACACCCTCAAACACCTCTAAACAACGCATGCACACATCTAACACAAACATTTAACTGAACCCGCACATCACGCCCACCCACACCCACACACACATGACATGTAGCCAAAAAGACAACCCTCACATTCAACACTCCCCTGCACATGGACACACACATGCACACACAAACGACACGCACAGCGCACACACATATGCACACGCACAACAGCACTCACAAAAGCACGCACACACACTGCACTTGCAAAGACATGCACACACACCAAACACACGCACCACTCACCAAGCAGACACGATCCCACATGCGCACACCATGCGTATGTACAACTGAACACACAGACACATGCACATGGACAAACGATACACAATAACATGATACGCGCATGCACACACACACGTACCTCCACATGCACCTACACCTGAACACATACACAGCACCATACTTGCACAAGCACGCAATGGACCCGCACACACACGTGCACATGCATGCATACATGCACTTGTAACAGCACATTCCACAAGCACACCCACGCGCATGTGCACGGCACACACACATGACCAACGCCGCCCACTCACAACACTACATGAACTCGAATAGGAACATGCACAGCACCCACTCACGCACCTATACATGACGCGCATGTCTCCCAACATGCACCTGAACCCACACTTCACACGCCACACGACATCACATCACCAACGCACACAACACACGCACCTACACATGCATACACACACAGACACACACACAGACACACGCACATGCACATGGACACGCACATGCACACGCACACGCACACGCACACACACATACACACACATGCACATGCACACGCACACACACTCACATAAGCACGCACACATATGCACCTGCACATGCACACACACCCACACAGGCACTCACACAAGCACGCATGCACACACACATGCACATGCACACACATTTACCCGCACATGAACACGTACATGCACATGAATAAGCACATGCGCCCACACACGAACACGCATGCGTACCTTCACACACACACACACACACACACACACACACACACAGCACACACTAATTCAGACACACACACACACTACACAGGACACACAGAACTAGGATTAGATCTGAAATATAGCTTGACACACGCTCATTCATAAGACACAACATGTCGTTTGACATATAAGGACGTTTTGACAACTAACATTTGGGAACCATTTTATTTTGAGGATGACCACATGGTGCAGCACGGAAACGTTTTGTAGGTCACTTCCTTATTGTATGTTATCAAGATGACATCGACAGACTTTGATGTTTGACAGATACTAATGATAGGAAGTTCAATGACAATGAATAGATTGTGACCTTCCAAAGCTAGGTTTTTTTGCAAGGTTATAAGTAAGTCACATGGTTGCCCATAGCTAAGTTATTTTGATAAAACACCCATAGCCCCCCATGACCCATGTTTTCAGAGTGCCCCAATCTAGGATTCAGATCAAATTCATCGGTTGCCAACTGAGTTATTTTCTGATACACTATAGAGTGGAACACTTAAAGTCTTCTCCTCTCTATTCACAAGTTCATCACTTGTAGCATAGCACAAGATTATTGAAAATCAACTAGATAATTATATCTCTTCTTTGCAACTAGGCCATCATATTTTTTATCTTATTTTTCTTATACTCAAAATTTTTACTTCATTTCCTTATTACATTTACTACTAGATTCGTAATCAACATAATTAAGAGTAAATCTATAAATTATAGCATTTTATTTATCAAAAGTATGAGATGCAGAACAAATGGTCAAGTTGGCATGCTAAAGACCTCCTTAAGAAGTTACAAAACTAGTTATGAAGAAAATTTAATAGAGGAGCTTTCAGGTTTTAGGGGGAATCTATGTGCAATGATGTATACTTAGGCTTCCATGGATCCTATATGCTTCTGTCGAAGGTAAGAAAATAGATTTACAGTCCAAAAGAGCTGAGTCAAGTCAAGTAAATTAAGTTGTTTCTGTGATTTTCTTCTCCTACTTATGCTATTGTCCTGTGTTGTCTTTTTCGATGTCTAACCATTGTTATTCCCTTAAGCTTGTTCATAGAGTTCTACCCAATAAGGAGAGAAGTGTTCACTAGTTTAGCTATGGATATCAATATTCATAATATGTGTTGTCTTATGGTTGACATCAGGATAGTTTCTGAAGGTGGATTTCCATCAATGAAAAAGGGGGGATCTCTTGTTGGCTCAAGTAAGTCATCTCTAGCGTTAATTTATTTGAATGTCAAATCCATTTAGTGAACTTCTATAAGAGTATGAAGACCACTCCATATAAGTCTCCTTATGAGGTGTTATTACAAGGTGTCAAACATGAAGGTTGATTGACTAGTGCCACTTTATTGTTGAAAATCATATGGTGTTGTTGCAGCATCAGTTTAGTAGGGATGGATGCAAATCAGTTTGTACTAAGTTAAGATGGTTCAAGCATCCAGTTTTGATTGCACAGCATTGAATCATGGTCTCCATAGTGTGTGTACTTGTAAAATGAGAGTGTCCAAGTGTCTTCATATTAGAGGCTAGTTCATCAAAATCCTCTGATTAGATGGTTTATTTATGGTGTGATAGAGGTCATTATAGGCCTGATTCCTAGATCCTAGAGCATGTGGTATCCATATGGTAGACTTGAGAGATGGAGAAAGTGCAAGTAATATTTAATCATGGGACTCAATATTGTGATACACCTTATATGAAGTGGTAAACAGGCTTATATGGTTCATTTTTCATAGGTATGAGCGCAATGTATGAGGTCCTTGGGAATGCAAACAATGAAGACAATCTAGGTAGAAATAGTGCCCCCTTGACTCTGGTTTATGGCAAACTCCCTAATCATTCTTTCCTTATAGAGTGACTCAGTCATAGATTTTTACTTTTTAGGCACTCATATATCTTGTGGACAGTATGTGGACCCCCACTCAAATGGGATAGAGCTCTTTCTTGAAGGTTTTCCAGTTTGTGGAAAATTCTTCCATTAAAACCAACAAAAAAATCAAAATTGATCCATGATTAGGATTTGTACTAGATTTCTATGATATGGCTACGTCAAGGTTGAGTGTCCTAGAGGGTAAATTGTTCCCTATTTGCGAAGGTCTGCAGCCAATTGGGAACTAACCACGTGTCCAGTTTTGAGAAGTATCAAAGCGATCCGACTTAGTTGCAAGCCTGTCCACTTAGATTTGCCCTAAGGAAATGTCAAATATTTTATGGAAATTATCGATTCAGATACCTTTCCAATATTATCATGGTTCTTTCTCCTCATGAGGTGTTTTGATAGGTGAAGTTCATCTATAAGATTTCATGAAGACCAAGTTTGATTGTTTCAAGAAACAATTATTTTAGAGTGAGAATAATTGATGTAGAACGCTTCGTGGTACATGCCCATGGATTAAACTGATGATTGTCAATCTATTGGAGAGTGATGAGGGATGTAAAATTTTGTTCCTATTTAAGGAATTGAGTGGTCTCCAGAAAGGTTATAAAATGGGTACAAACCAGTTGAGTTTCTAAGGATTTTTGTTATCCAAAATGTGCCCCAACTGCTCATTTTTGTGGCTAACTCCCTTGTCATTCTTACCTTCTATTGTTGCCTCACTCATAAATTTTTACTATTTTAAGGCACTCAAAACCTTTCTGGAAATGACACCATTAGATAGAGCTCTTTCTCAGCTTTCTAGAAAGGTAAATATTTGCCTCCTAACTCCTTACGTATTTTTCAAGTTATGGCTCGGCGAGAGTTTTTGTGGGAAATTTTCCCATTTGAGGCCCGCAGCCAATAGAAAGCTGCCACGTGGCATCCGACTAGTGGAGCACGGGGAACTTTTGCCACATGTTTTCCAAAGTCAAAAAAGAGGTATCATTTGAAAATTTTTCCCACCGTGATCCGTTTTTGGGCCGTTTTTTGCCCTAAATCTTCAAACGATCATATCTTTTGATCCAGAGCTCATAGATTTTCATGTTCTTTATATCAATGGAAAGCTGTTATGAAATTCTCTACATGATTCCATGGTCAATTTCTGAATTTTGGTTCATTAATTTGGAGAGAATAAAATTCAAAAACTGGTTCTGGTACGTGTCTATGGCCAGAAATGACATTTCAACAACCAAATTTAATACAAAATGGGTCGCATTCTTCTCCAGTATGGTCAAAAATGTTAGAGCATGGGTTTGTAAGGACCTCCATGTTGTTTTAATGTAGTTTACCATTCAATGAGGTATGGTTCCCATGCGTTTTTCATGTTTTCTCTCTCCTGGGCTCGACCCATGTACTGTAAAAAGCTAGATTTGGCTCATTTCTTCATGGTTGAACACTTTTTGGCATTGAAAACTTCTTCTTTCACCTCCAGCAAGTGATAGTTGTAAGAATCAGACCTTTTTCACAGTTTGTAATAGGTTTATACCTCTTTGATGGTGGAATGCAAGAGATTTTTTAGATGAAATTGACAGTGCAAACTCTGTGAATGCTTTCAGTCCTTTGTTTGTATTGTTTTACTTCATTTCAAGACCTCTAATTACATCTATCGGCTTGTGTATGTTTTCCCTTGTTGCATTTCATGAATTTGTGTCTATTTATATGGTAAAGAAATGTTTCACCACTCCTTTTGGTACATCACCATCTTTAGTTTAGTTTCATTTTTACATTTTTATACCTTGTCTCCTTGCAATCTAGGGTAGAATTAGGATTAGAACCTCTATAGTTGTGCAAAATATAGATCTAAATCAGAGGAGTTTGAGGAACCAGCCTCTATTCTGGAGATTCCTCTCTCATTTTCACAAGTCCCACACTTGGAGAGAGGTTTCCATGTTGTGCAAATCACACTGGATGCTCTAAAACATCATTTAGAACCTTGATTTGCATCCAGGGGTGCTGTTGATTCGTACCAACAGTTTTGGCATGCTGGGTGGGACCTTAGAGGTCTCATTTTTATTGTAGCAAAGTTGATGTGCATCTACTACAATTTTCTTGCCTGAAAAGAGCTATAATTTACATATCTGCCGACTCCAAAGGGGAAGAATCAACTGGTTTCAGTAGTGCAGGCCTGAAAACTCATGAGAAGAATCACTACAAGGTCAAGAGCTAGAGAAGAAGAGGTGTTGTTTAAATATCTGCAGTTATCTCCAAGAGTAAGAAAAAGTGGACGAAGGAGTCAAAGGTCTCCATCTCACACCAAATGAATCTCTCAAACTCCTTCCCCCTGGTAGGCGTCATCAGTCAACAAGGGTTTTAAGACCAATTAGAATAGGCGCAAAAACCAAACTCTATGTCAACTTCACACGGAGCACGCCCACTAGCCATCAATTGCACAACATCCAATTCCTATTGCAGCCTTGAAGAACAATCGAATACTTCATGGGAGAAAATCAGAATACTCTGGTGATCATGTTAAGGATATTGCTAACTTGTGTAATCATGAAATCAATGAGATGTAAGTGGCTGTCAGTGTGTTAGAATCTTCATTCACGGGGAGGGAGAAAGCATTGCAATGGTTTAGAAGCCTTAGAGCTGGTTCTATCACAAAAGTGAAATCATTGTGATATTAGCACTTCATGAGCATTGGAAGAGGAAGGAAGAACAACTTTTCTCTTTTGGAGGAGCTGACAACCATAAGAGAAGCTCCCAATAACAGTCTGACTGATTTCAAATTTAGATTTAAAAGACTTGGGAGGGAATTCCCAGTGGCAGTTAGGACAACAGAGAGGTGCTTTCTATATATTCAAACTCTAAAATTCTGATTATTTCTATGTTGATTAGTCAGGGAGGATAACTATCCTGTGGCTTATAGGATGCCATTGGGCTGAAAATTGTTTGATCCAGGCTGGCCAAACCTAGCCCCTCCCTGTAGGAACTCCCAGCCATTGTTTAAGTTTAGAGAGTCCCACATACCAAATCAAGCACCTAATTTGGCTCCTTCTCCCGCTACTAGAAAGTAAAGTTGAAATGAAGCTTTACTCATTCCAAGTGCCCAATGAGCTTCAAAGTCATGAAGCAATTACAAACCTAGGGGCAATGAGATGTGTTACTCTCAAAAGGCAACAAGCCCAAGTTTATAGACTTCTTAACCCAACCCCCCAAAAGGCTCAAACCTAACAGGCAGCCATACCAACCACAAAACCTCCAATCCAGCGCAAAAAATGTAAATCACAATAAGGCGTACTGCCATAGACCATTTCAGCCTATAATCCTAATGCCATATCTGCCCTAAGAATTGGTGCCAAACAAAACACGTTGCCAAGAGTATGATTGGTGTTCCATGCAAGGAAACTCATAACCAATCGATGTGCTCCAATGGGGTGTTTGAACAAGCATTAATGGTGACAAAACTGGTGTGGAGGGTGAAGGCAATCAAGGAAAACCAACAACAAACAAGAAAACATTCCAATAGCAATCAGCCCCAAATGACACCAAATTGGTTAAACTTGGCAAAGACAGAAGCAGAAGATGTTAATGTGGCATGAAATCAAAGCAGTTTCTCAATGGTGTTGCAGCTAACACAAGTCAAAAAAGAAGGAATTTGGGTTTTTTCGGGGTTGAAGAACAACAATTTACCTCCAACCAATCACACCGTCCATGGCTCCATCCAAATGGTTGGCAAGCAAAATCCAATTTCAAATGCACACGGGCAGCCAAGAAGAACAACTCCTTAGACAAACTCAAAATACCAGTTATTACTGCCCGTACAAGGAGTGAATGTACAAGCAAAGGGATAACAAAGTTGATCCTTCATCAACCATCAGTATCATTGATCAGATGAAGAGACAAAGTGAAGATATCAAGTGTGGGAATCCCTAATTATATCCAGGCAAAGAGATTGTTACAAGCTTACCCATGAAGGACTGGTTTTGCCAAATTGGAATCCAGCAAGTTCAGATGCAAGAGAAAGTGCTCAACAAAATGCTACCTAGCCTGAGGGAAAAATCAGGAGGGGACCAGAAAAAAAACAAGGTAAAAGGTTGAAAGCCCCCTCCGTTCTATGTTTCATTAATCATGAAGATCAGTTAGTGCACAATTGCATGATAGATTCCGGGGAAAGTAGCCTAGTGATGCCTAAACAAATAGCTAATTAGCTGGGCTCCAGTATGAAACCATATCCAAAGGGGGGTTAGTGCCGTGGATGGCGACAGCAGTAACAAAAGTTGGGGTGATTAGAAACTTGAGTCTTACCTTGCATGCATGTCCAAATGTTGTTGTTTTACAAGATGTATCAGTCATAGACCTTCCACCACTATTTTCCCTATGCTTGTCAAGGGACTTCACAGCCAAGATTGGGGGATATTTATCTACTGATTGGTCACACATGTTGTTCAGAATGAGGTATGGAACTAAGGCTACAATTCAGGTCTGAACCTATTGTAAACTTCCACATTGAGCCTTACACTCCAAGTCAAATTAATAGCAATTGCTCAGCATTTGATCAAGAAGATCACCCAAGCACTAATGAAAAAACACCAAGGTTGGGAGCATCCCGGATCTAACTCTTGATGAATGGGCAAACAAGGTACATTCTTTTGATCCTTATCAAGAAATAGAAGAATATGAGCTAGGAGTTTTATTGTTTACATGAAGAGAATCAACCTCTCCCCAGCATCACCAAGCCGGATCATAAAGACATGAATGAAGTATGGCAATTGTTCTTTGATGGGTCAAGGAGTAAAAAAGAAGGTTTGGGAGTGGCCATGCTTGTTTCACCTCAAGGAGTAAAGTAATACTTGCTTTAGATTTCAGTTTGCATGCTCTAATAACATTTGCTGATATGAAGCCTTGGTGCCAAGGGATGGTTGGGCAAATCAAAAAGAAAATAAAAGAACTTGAATTCTTTGGTGACAGTGAAGTGATTTAAATCAGGCAAGGGATAACATGCTGCCAAGAATGATCTACTAGGTGCTACACGGACAGGGGTGTGGGAACTCAGAAGATTTTGAGGGTTTGGCATTCAAATCCATTCCTAGGAAAAGAATCAAGCTGTTGCTGACAGGCTTGCACCGGTAGGGGAGCCTTGAATTTGAAAAATTCCAAAAGACAAGGTACAACCAGACAGTCCATGTGATTGTGTGAGGTCGTAGTACCAGATAACAATGTCAGTTGGCAAGTGTTTGAGAATGACCAGTAAATCATCCATTTCGACAAAGAAGAGTCGAGTTCTCAGGTAAGAATCAAGACAAAGTTTTGGAACAGCAGTATGGTGACAGGTGGTCAGCTGAGAACAACTAACAAAGCTGCCCAAGGCGATTATCAATTTGATCCTATTTTTAATCCCAATGATCAGTTTAGAAAGGAGGAAAGCAAACATTCAAGGCAAGAGAGGGATTCAGGTTCCATCTAGTAGAAGAGAACAAATATTGCACATTGGAATGATGACAAACTGACAGAAAGGTATGAAATAATTGCATATGTGTCAGAATTACCAGATGTGGTTGCTTGGAGCTACAAAGATTTGAAAGGTTTCATCCCAAGTTGCTTAGCTCCATTGAATTGGATTCCAAATACTAAGCCTGTACGCAGAGAAACACCCAAAGACCAGTCATCCACACAGGGAGCTCTCATGAGGAAAAAAAAAAAAAAGGGAAAAAAATTGGACAAGTTGATTGAGTCAAGAATCATATTCACCATCAAGCTATTTAGTTGGGTTGCCAACTTGGGTTCCAGTCATAAAGAAGAGTGGGGAGGATCAGATTGTGTGTGATTTCAGAGAGACTTAAATAGAGAATCTCTAAAGGACCCATTACCCACTCCCTTCCATGGAGCAAATATGCCAAGTGTGCTGGGCTCCGAGAGGTTTTCATACTGAGGTACTCAGGCTACAAATCAAAATTATGGGAAGGAGGAAGACCAGTTTTCAAGACCAGCCTTCACAACCCAAAGGGAAATGTTTGCATACAAAAAAATGCCCATTTGGGATGTCCAACGTCGGTGCCTACCTTCCAAAGGGAAATGGACATGGTTGTCAAAGGTTTGAGTAACAATGTGGTGGCTGAGTACCTTGATGATATCACTGTTTTTCCAAAAATGTTAGTAGACCAACTCTATCATTTGAGACAAGTTTTCACGAGGTGCAGGAAGATTTGGAGTGTTCTTTTAAATCTAGAAAAGTGTATCCTTTCTGCACAGAAGGAAAGCTCCTGGCCATATTGTCTCCCAAGAAGATTAATATTGATCCAGAGAGGGTTGAAGCCAATAGCCATAAGAGCACTACCCATTCAAGCCCAAGAAAGCCATCAGAGTTCTTGCGGGAGGATAAACTTTGTTCGGAGGTTTTGTCCCAGATTTTGCAGCCCTTGTAAGACATCACCCCAAATGTTAACGAAGATGGCTTGCAAGTGGATAGACACAGGCAAGGAAGTTTTGCAGCAGTCAAAGAAAGCCATTTCTCAAGCAACCAACTCTCATCAAAAACGGAATTTCCCAAGGATTTCATCCTTATGCATTTGGAGGTAATGACAATAGTTTTGACATTTTGGTACAGGCAGAACAGGATAATGATTGAGCAGCCAATTGCCTTCTTCAGCAGAGCCATAGACGATCTATGAGGGTGAAGTACTCTGTTATGATAAGCAGGTGTGGAAGTAATCAGAAGCTTGAAAAAATTCAAGCATTTAGTCTCGAACAAAAAAGGTCCAGTTGTGGTCACATGTTGGGGTTAAGACTTCCATCCTTCAAAAATATTTGTGAACGAGAAAAGGAGGTGATAACCCGTGTCATGGGTATGACATTGAGATCAAAATCACCCAAGTGTAACGAGGAAAAGGATTGGGGAGAAGCAGTTTTGGAGGAAGTAAAAAGAAGCATGCAATTGAAGGAGAGGGCGTTTGTAGTTCAAGACAAACCATGAGGCCATGTGGCACTTCAAGAAGAAAAAACAATGCGCCCCCACTCCTTGCTGGACCGTAAGGTTAATGCATCTTCCGAAGCACAGCATATGCCCCTTAGAGATGAACAAGACCCAAAGGAAGAACGTCAGATTGTGCTTATTCCCAGATGCCATGTTGATGGAGTTTTCTTCACGAAAGATTTGAATGGAGTGCTGTGAGATGCAGTTAGCACAAATTAATCATTAGGTGTGTGGAAAGTAGTTTCCATGGTGGGACGTTGGTGGTCATTTTGACACCAAGAGTGACAGCTCAAAAATCATGAGGCTTGGTTATAATTGGCCTAAAATTTTAGTGATTGCTAGGCATGGATTAATAGGTGTAAGAATTGTGCATTATTCACAGGGAAAAGAGAGACTGGTGCCCCCTTCCATTTGCAATCCAATCCACGTGACCAAGCCATTATGCAAATGGGGGGTTTGACTTCATTGGACGTCATTAATCCCAAATTCAAGTCAAGGGCACAAATGATTTTGATAGCCATGGACTACTTCACCAAATGGACGAAGCAGTATAGTAGACAGTAGTAGACATAAGTAGCCTCAAAGAAGCAAATGATGTCCAGATATTAGACTTTTATGAGGGGGATACAGCGACCAATCTTATACCTGCTACAATAATCTCAGATAATGAATTGCATTCATTAGATCCAATGGTGCACTAAGTGGGCTGTCAGAACGGGATCTACTTGCTAAGCATTCATCAAAAACTATTACCCTTAAGGGGAATGGCCAGGCCGAGATGCTACAAACAAGAATTGTTGAGGATCATTGGCGGACTCTTGATGAGAATTCATAGTCTTGGCATACCAAACTGAAATCAGCCTTATGGGTGATAGGATAACTCCCAAGACGATCCACAGGGTAAAACTCTCCATTCAAACTTGTCTATGGAAGAGAGGCAATCTTGCCATGTCCACTGAGTTGCCAAAACATTGGAAAAATCATAAGCAATTAGAGTTGCTAGAGTTTGAGCCCAGGGAGGTGAGATATGCAGATTTGATGAGCGGCAGGAGGTCAGAAATCAGGCATTCCCAAGCAATGGAAAAGATCAACTTGATCAAAAGACCCTGTTGATAGGAGCCCAAAAAAAAAAGGGATAGGATTTTCAGGTTGGCGATCTATGAGTGTTAAAATGGGAGATGGGGATAGAACAAAACCGTCGGAAGGCATTCAAAATTTGATGTCCATTGGAGGGCCATACATGGTCATGAAGGTAAGAACAACAAGCTTTTAATGGCCTTATTGGATGGTGAAAAACTACGATTCCAGTCACATGGAATCTATCTCAAGCATTGCTTCTAGAGGGAAGTTCACTACCTCTATAAATATTAGATTAGATTTCCTTTCCTCCAAGTGCTTGTGCACATTGTTTTGCTGTAGGTTAGTTTTGTTTTCCCTAAGTGCTTTGGCACAGCTTGCTGTCCATGGAGACGTTTTGCAGTCTTTTCTTCGATTAGGTGATATTCCATCTTCCTCCTTACACATTCTAAGTCAGTTGGGATTCTAAACTGAATGTTTGATAACTCCATGCCCAATGGACTGCTTCAGGCTACTGGTCTTTTCACCTAGCAGGCAAGGGTACCGCCGCTGAGTCGCGAATTGTTATCCAAAATTCACCCCCCAGAGTAAATTTTGATAACATGCATTGAATCTCAAGCCCCAGGCAAATTGATTGATTCAGGGCAAAAAATCATGTTCCTAGGGTCCCCTCAGATTTTTTTTAACTCTCCTGTCCAGGTTGAAAAGAGCAAGTTCTGAGAAAAGGTGAAAAAGTTGCAAAAGCAAGCTTGGGCCAGAAAAAATCAAGAAAAATGTCTAAGTCCTAGTCCTCGCAACGGTCGGGACGTGAGGGACATTCTGGGCGCGAATCGGCCGAAAGGCCGCCAGGCAGTCTGCAGAGCAAAGGAACATCCGGGCGTCGGGACGCGTGGGACGTCCAGAAAGCCGGTTCGGCCGAAGGAGTTTGAAAATCGACTAAATGCTCTGGGACATTTGGGACAAGTTAGACGCGAAGGACGTGAACCGGCCAGTTTTCAGCCGAAACGGGGAACTTTCACCACTGGGACAGTTGGGACAAAGGGACGCAATAGGGATGCGGATAGCCGAAGAGCTGAAAGAAATCAAGCAACGCCATGTCATCAGCCGTCAGAGGGACAAGGAAGCCCATTTCGGGCGGATCGGGGGGTTTTTGTCCCAAACAGTCTTGGGACATCCAAGGACAAAATACGTGGGAGAAGCGAAAGAGCCGGCAGACCCGCGGACCAACCAAATCATGACATGTGTCACAAGGAGAAAAGTCCAAAATTTCAAAGGGCAGAGTGTCTCAGAGCACTAACCTGAGCCAATAAAAGAGGACACGTGTCCAATGAGAAGGGAAGCTCGGAGCGTCGGGGAGGAGTTAGAGAATTTGGCAAGAAGTTCCACCGACAAAGCTAAAAAAGGTAAAGGTCTGCCCCGCGCCCCTGATGACCAATCAATGCATGCCACATGTCATCCAGGTGGCAGAGCGCGGGAAGAAATAAAAAAAAAAATCCGTTTTTGGGCCTGTTTTGTGTCCTAAATCTTCAGATCGATCATATCTTCTGATCCAGAGCTTAGATTTGCACGTTCTTTATATAATTAGAAATCTTGTGAAAATTATCTACATGATTTCAGGGTTAATCTTCTAATTTTGGTGTCAATCTGGAGAGAGAAAATTGAGAAACGGTTCTGACACATGTTCATGGCCAGAAATGACATTTCAACGAACTAGATTTAATGCAGAATGGGTCACATTCTCCTGTAATATCGGTCAAAAATGATAGGGTATGGGTTTGTAAGGTCCCCCAATGCTATTTTAATGCACCTTCAGTCAAGAAGGGATGGGTTCTCATGCGTTTTTTTGTACATTTTCTGTCTCCTAGGGCTCGACCCATGTACTGTAAAAGTCAGATTTGGCTCATTTCTAAAGGGTTGGGAAGATTTTTTGGCATAGCAGAAACTTCCTTCTTTCACCTCCAGCAAGTGATTGATGTAAGGATCAAACCTCTCCAAAGTATTGTAGTAGTTTTTTTTTTTTACCTCTCTGAGGGTATAATGCAAGAGATTTTTGACACTGGAATTGATAATGTAAGCTCTGTGAATGGGTTTCAGTCCTCTGTTTGTATTGTTTTGCTTCATTTTAAGATCTCTAAATTATACCTTATCAGCTCTGTGTATGTTTTATGTTGTTTTACTTCATGAATCTGTGTCTATTTGCACATGGCAAATAATGTTTCACCACTCCTTTTGGTGCATCACCATCTTTAGTTTAGTTTCAATTTTTTTGCATTTTTTCTTGATATTCCCTATCTCCTTGTAATTATGAGCAGGATTAGGATTGCGAACCTCTGTAGTTGTGCAAGCATTAGATCTAAATTAGAGGAGTTTGAGGAACCAGCCTCTAATCTGGAGATTCCTCTCTCATTTTCACAAGTCCCACACTTGGAGAGAGGTTTCCATGTTGTGAAATCAAACTGGATGCTCTAAATTTTGATCACTTTAGAAGCCTTGATTTGCATCCAGGGGTGCTGCTGAGTTCGACAACAACATTTCACTTGGTTCACTACTTGGATTGACATTGATTCTGATGATCCACATTGTGATCGTTACACCTAAAAAAACTCATTCAGATATTTCGTCCATCATTGCATATCCTCCTGTCCCATGGTTTTAGGATTTCAATGACATGTGATATGGCGGATACATTCGTCAAGCTTGGGTTGAATGATTAACCCACTGATGATGGTAATATGCTCCAAACCCTAGTCAAATGCATGCCTCTCACTTGAGCATCCATTTGAGCTAGATATCCTCTCTATGGAAATGCATTTGGCCGTCATTACAAAAACTCAACTTCATAGTACTTACCCTGTGAGAACTATGAAGCCTACTTAGTGCTATCATCATAAGAGGGACTCTAATGTTCTATTCTGAGAAGGTCAATCTCGTATTCGTGAAGCCATTCACAATTCTGATTTCAAGGCTGTAATCATGCCTACCGTTTCCTCATGCTCTGAGAGCCAAAATACCTAATATCATCTAGGAATTAGCGGATTAGCCTATGAATCTTCTTATGTTGGTTGTTACTGACAATCACTTCTCAGTAAAGGTGAATTCTTATTGACCCCAAATCTGGAGACTTCGTGTACTCATTGTACACACAATAAATTTGTCTCATTAGTACTTGGTCTATGGTAGTTGCTGGAGCCTTTTTAGACGTTCATTCCTTCTAAGATGGTTGTAATGCTAATATGAACCTTCAACACTTCTATTGCATGAAGGAAAGGCCAATCTAGATTACATTCTACAACTGGTTCTATGAATCCTATTGCTCTAGAACTGCAAACTTGCGCCAATTTTCCATTCTGATTTCAATGGTTAAGTAGAGTCGGAAACCTAGATCAAGGAATACCTTATTAATGGATTGGCTATTTATAAAACTTTTGTGCTATAAGGTTGCTGATTTTCTCTAATTCAGGGAATTTGAACCTCTGGATCATGTTGTAAACTGGCAGAGACCCAAATGAGCGTAACTCTTGCTCACGTAGCTCAAAGTCCAAAAAAAGGTGGATACTGAGTCATTTGAATCAAAATCCCATTCAGATTGCATATGACCCTTCTGACAATGTTGTCCAACTCGATCCTCCTTCGTGTAAACTTATCAGGATTTCAAGCTTGCACATCAGAATGAGTTTGCCTAACATTCTCCATAACTCTCAAAAAGGGACATGAGCCAATAACTGAATTGTCAACATATACTCTAAACCAGGTATGATCATCTTGAGTGCCTTAAGTTACTACAATCAGTTAATGCTACTTACAAGGATTGAATGGAATGAGGGTCATTCCATTAAGATGCACCACCATCGTGTATAATCCTTTCTATAAAGATATCACCCCGCCAAATCAATGGCCTTCTTAGCTAAAATGATTGCTATTAAATCTCCTCTCTGATCAGGATTCACCCATAATTAAAAGAAAGTTGTAATTTCATTTCCTTTTCTGAATGTTGTATTCTCAAGCAAAGCTCATCTACTTCTATTCCACATGCATGCTGGAAAAGTCGTAAATTAGCTTGTCTTTGCATTTTTCATGGCTAAAACCCTAAAATTTATCAAACCATCCACCTCCTAAGGGTTATCATTTACCTTCATCCTCTAGCTAACCCAATTTTATCCACATTGTAGTCAACTCTCAACCTTTAAATTAAGGTTTACTTCTGCTTCATTGGCTGTCACTAAGGTGAAAATTGCTTCCACATTTATGAACACTGGAAGTCATAAAGAGATAAAGGTGAAGCACCATTTAAGCTCAGATATTCAACCAACATCTATATACACGTTGTTGCCACATATTCTCAAATTCTCCTGGATGATGCAGTTGCAGTGGGCCACTTCATCTCTAGCTAGGAACACATACATTTCTGAAAGTTTTGCATTACCCTGATGATGCAATGATGGGTTTATTTATAGGACCTCATTAACATGATTTTTTCCCTAATCTAGTTAAATATGTGAATTGTTTGCCCTATTAAATGAACCTAATTCTCACAGCTTGTGTGAGAAATTTATCTTCTTCCCGTCCACTTTACGATCCTCATGACATTCAATTAAAATATTATTTCGACGTCTCCTCATTATATAATTATGTACATGTAATCTTAACACTTTGTAATTTATTTCGAATCTCTATGCCATGGAGATCTGACACTTTATTTCTACTTACAGAACACTTAAATCAGATACATCTATCTCATAGAACATCTTCATATGTCTATCAATTCGTACTCTTATTGTCACAATGCAACTTGATTGGTTAATCTATTGGTCTAGCCACTTCTTTTCCTTCGAAAATTTCTGCCAATCAACAATATGTATATTATGCAGTCACAGATGACATCAATGCACATAGCATTTTGTAAAACTGCAACAATTTACTACCAAGTGTGTTGAATCCTCAGATCATTGCATACTATACTTCTGCACATCCATGAAAAGTTTCTTACATAGTTCTGACATTGAATATATAAATATATGGCTGGGATATATATCGTATAGAGGTCATGGACAATTCATTAAGTTACAGGCTCAAGTTCAATCACTTCTGAGCAAAGTGAATTTCATGGAGTTCAGGCCTTACCAAATAAATTACAGTAACTACATTATCATCCTCCTGGGTGGTTCTCCCAATGCATTTGTATCCAGATCTCGTAGATTTCAATCTGAGAAACACATTAACACTGTGATTTGATTCTAGCCTTTATTCTCTCAAGATGGCTTGTGCAACAAGCTGGTCTTGTCAAGCCTCCGTCATCTTGAGCTACGATTTATCTGCATGCATTTTGTTGGAAGCATGTATATCATCAAAAACCATATCTCCATCACTCCTGCGGTGCATCACCTCTTGTAGTTTGATCTCTATTGTCATTATTTCTTATGATCTCTTTATCGCGCTTCGATGAGAATAAAATCTTGTGTATTGATTAGTGGTCTTCCACTATAGCCATCCTACTGCAAATGTCACATATGCTCACCCACAATAGCAGTAATAAGGAACCAACCTTTAATAACATTTTCTTATTGTTGCCAGTGGAGTACATCTTTTTCTAAAGCTGAATGTTCCTTATGCAATCAACCAGAAATGACCCACTATTGGATGTTTCTCTCCCTCTTTGAAAGGACTAATAGGTATCCTGTGATTCTGCACAAAAGGACTAGTTATCTTTCACGCAATTCATATTGATAAACTATAATATTACATCTCAATTATAAAAATGTCAATTTTAAGTGAACACTAGTTGGATACATCTCTAACTCTGTACCATTACAATAATCATCTTTATCCCATTAGATGTAGGTTATTGAATTTTGTAGCACCCAGAACTCCTCTATACTTGTTATATGCAAGCTTGATTTTAATGCATTAGCCAGGATTATTTTATCAAATAGCAACACTCAGTGTAAACATTGTATTTCTTACAAACACTTGTAATATGCACATAGATGTGTGCACCTCACATATGTTGCTCTAATTGTATAACAACCTAAGGTGTTGAAATATACTGGTGTAAATCATCACTGAATAGCCTGATAGCACTGAGATAAATTTGTGTTCTTGTCGATCGAAATACCTCAAAAAAGGGAGTATAATAATACTCAAAACCATGTGTGTCGTGTGATCACCACCATGTCCAATGTGATCTAACAAGACATGGAGTATTGGCCCTATGCATGGGTGTGTCATGTAGGTAATTTATAGCTGTGTGCACAACAAACCATCACATTACCTTGGGGGTTGTAGGGGTACAACACACATAGTAAGGAAGCAATGTCCTCTGTATGTACACTGTGTATGCCATGTATACCAAAAGATCAATGTGTTGTCTGTCTGTGTGTGTGTGTGATGTGTGTGTGTCGTAGTGTGTAAATATCTGTCAAGAAAATTAATGGCCATCGACATGGTATGGCCACAAAACCATGATTATTTCCACCTAATGAACAAACTAGAAAAATGGGTTCTATTACGTTATCAGGCATCTTTTGTGCTCACATAGGACTTGGTGAGGTACTGTTGATGGTGAATCACATCACCCCTAAATGTCTGCAACTCGATGGGTTGAGACTCTCAGTGTGATTGCATAACATGGAGCTTTTCCCAAGTGTGGGACCTTGCGAATTGGGAAAGCTCTCCGGATGAAGGCCGGTTCCTATTCCTCTGTTCAGATGCACACATAAAAATGTAGAGGGTTTACTCTAAAACCTAATCTAACTTGCCAAGGAGACAAGGTAAGAATATGCATAAAAAATAAACCTAAACTAACAAAGGTGATGCACCGAGGAATGAAGAACACCTGTCTTGCCAATAAACACAAACCATTAAAATGTAATGCAAGATCATGCACAGATAACCAGATTTGTAGTGAAAGATCAGGAGGATGCAAATGAACACAGAGAGGGTTGAGAATCATCCACAGACATGCATTATTTCCTCCAAAGATTGATACAATACACTACAAAATGCCAAGAGGCAAAGTTGCATTACAGTTTTAGATGGGAGGTTTGAACTCCACAAATTCACCTGCCAAAGAGAAGAAGGGAGGGGAAAAACAAGAATTTCCAACCTTTAGAAAGAATCCCCTCCTTACAATTTATAGGAAGAATGAGAGAGGGAAGAGAGAGAAATTCCAAATCTACCCCAACCACATATAGGTTGTATTTAATTCATCTCATTATGGTGGTAGGTGAGAACCCTAGCAACCCCCAAAAGTAGCTAACTGTATTTTTCATTTTTAAGAACTTGTTCCCACCCAATTAAAGATATCTAGTTGTAGTTGGATAAAGGAAATCGTAAGCTTTCCGAAAATTTCAACCTTGCATGAATCCGAGCTCCCTGTGAAAAGTTATGGCCTTTTGAATATCTGCGCCAGGGTTTGCTTTCTGTCAGCGCTCAGAATGTTGCGCCTCCCGAAGATGCGCCATGGGTGCATCCATTTTCATGTTAACACCTTCTTTCATGCACCTCTTACCTATGCCAAGGGTGCAAATTTTTCCATGTCAACACTCTGTGTCGTGCGCCTCTTACCTGCGCCATGGGCGCATCCATTTTCGTGTTAACACCTTCTGATGTGCGCCTCTTACCTGCGCCAAGGGCGCGACTTTTGCCATGTCGACACTCTATGTTGTGCACCTCTTACCTGCGCCATGGGCACATCCATTTTTTTGTTAACACCTTCTATCATGTGCCTCTTACCTGCGCTAAGGGCGCAACTTTTGCCATGTCGACACTCTGTGTCGTGTGCCTCTTACCTACGCCATGGGCGCATCCATTTTCATGTTAACACCTTCTGAAGTGCGCCTCTTACCTGCACCAAGGGTGTGACTTTTTCCATGTCGACACTCTGTGTCATGCGCCTCTTACCTGTGCCATGGGCGCATCCATTTTCGTGTTAACACCTTCTGTCGTGTGCCTCTTACCTGCGTCAAGGGCACAAATTTTGCCATGTCGACACTCTGTGTCGTGCGCCTCTTACCTGTGCCATGGGCGCATCCATTTTTGTGTTAACACCTTCTGATGTGTGCCTCTTACCTGCGCCAAGGGCATGACTTTTTCCATGTCGACACACTTCTTCCTTTCTATCTTTTAAGTGGAACAAACTCTTCTTGTCGTATGATTTTTAAGGAACTAGAGAGGTCTATGGTTATCTTGTTCAGATGAGTTGGAAGAAGGTAGGATAGAAACTTTTCTTATCGAATCACTTAAATATTTACTTCCATATGAGTAGTGAGTTTTGGTTAGAATGCTAAGTTCAAACCTATTATTCTATTTATGGTCTGAAAATTTTTCAGTACCACTTATATGGATGTTGACAATGTGAATCTTGCTTGGAAATTTGAACTACCTTCTCATTAGCAGTTTGTTGTTAATGTTTGTAATGGTGATTTAGTCTTCAGTTGTTGTGACTTCCCAATATTTTTTGATTGGAGGAATTTTACTCCACTGTTATACTCTTGTTGAACCACCATCTATTAAGAGAGAGAATTATACTCTCTTAGGAGGGGGAAATCTACAGTTTGAGACTGTACTTGTGTTTTCTTCTTAGAACTGATTTGAATTTGAGCTAGGTGATGAGGTTAGGTCTTCCTGGGAAGGTTGCATGGAAATTGGAGGTATACAGGCTTGACTGTGCATTTGGTTTTGAGCTCTCTTTTGGAAAATAACTTAATAATTTCTAAGTTGTATTATATGTTGGATTTCATTTCATAGTATAAATGAAATGAAATATGGTTTGGGTCCTTGTTGGGTATGTGATCCTTTTCTGTTGATTGATAATATTTATGGATTGAACTTCTCATTATTCGTTCTCTTCTTTGTCTTTATTAGGGATGGAACTTACTAATATCAGTTATGTTGTAACTAACCCTTTTGTAGATTGGGAAAAGTTAAATGTGCTCTTCTATCTTTATGAATTTATGAGATAAATTAATGTTAAGACTTGTTTATTGATCCAAAACTAAATTGATAGGATCTATTAAGTCTTGTGGTATAATTTTGAAGTTGCAGATTATAAAATGTTCCTTTCTTAAAATTAAATCCATATTTCTTAATTATATTTCTTACTTAATGTTGTTAATTGTGTTTACTTACATGATGTTCTACAATTGATTCATGAAATCAAAGTTGTTTAATGAAGCAATTAGTGGAATGCACTTTACTTTAATGCTTAGTGCTTATCATGCTCAGTTCATTGAACTGACCCATGCTAGCAATTTTATAGATGGACATCATAAGTGATTAAAGAAGACAAGAAATTTCATGTTGTATTGGGTTATTTGATTTTGAACCTTATGTAAAGAGTTTTGATTCATTCTTTAATTGTATTGAAAAATAAAAGTTGTATTCTTTTTGGTTTGAAGGTTGTTTGTCATACAACATGCCTGAAATACTTAGTCTTGTAAATGAAAAGTTTTAAATGAGGAATTTGAATGTTGGAGATTTACTTGTATTGGTTATGTAATCTATCTTATATTTATGAAGAATATAGAATTTATATCTTGATGACATTATTCATATCTATTATATGTATATTTCAGATAAACTGGATAAGTTAGATAAAAAGGGAATTAGTTTAATCTCCCTTAGTAAGTTGCAGCTGGTTAAGTTGCATAAGTTATCAATCTTATCTAAACAATTCTAATATAGTATTTAAATGTGTAATGAATATGTGATGGAATGTTAGAGTTTGTGAAAGATAATAAGGTTTGACAAACCCTATCACTTAATCAAATAGAGGAAGGTTCTTCCTCACTAAATGATACATAACCCAAAGAAGGGTGACATGATCGTTAAACGTAGACTTCATTTCTTATAAAGTCTACCATGGTTGAACCTATTTGGTGGCTACACCTTCTATGAATGATTATGATGTATGTAATGGAACTTATGCTATTGCTGTCCTATTTTTGATTAACTGTTGTTAAACTAAATAAATGAACATTAAAAGCAATCATGAGTTAGAGGAAGTTCTTTAATGCTTAATTGAACCAAGTATAGAACAAGGACTTGAGGAGTGTTGGATTAGGGTTTAGCATAGACACTGTAATCTGTTTTATAATCCAAATTAATTTAACATCAATTAGTAACCTCCTTGGGGTATGTACATCATGATGAGGTAGTTTCTGTAGGATGCTGGCACACGCAAATGTAGGAATGTACCTTCAAGAAGACTTGGGTCTTCCGAGGATACAACATTGCAGTTGACATGTAGCAACACCCTTCTGCATTGATCATCTAGATGTACACACAATAAGGACTTGAACTTAGTTTTTCTCTAGGTCAAGTTAGTAACATGTTTAGGATAGGGAGTAACTTTCTATAACTCAGGGTACTTTGGCACATCCAGTTGACTTAGGTCAACCGAGTATGCCCTTTTACCCTAAGTCATCGAAAGTGTCTTCCTATAATAGACTATGTTCCTAACCCGGGCTAGGGTTAAACCTTGGACAAGTGGATTGACAGTAGTCAGTAAAGACCATTCATGATAACAGAGGAGTGAGGTGAAGGACGTATTCCAAAATGATGAGTATGCCATCTAGGAATAGCGACATACACAATATGTTGTAAAATCTGTTGCCAAAGTATCACAAGTTGCTAGTTGCATTGTCCTATGTCACCTAGTTTAAAGCTACGTGATACCAGATGAATATTGGTAACAAATATTCAGGTATGTTCTTTAAACAAGATCACTCAGTACCCAGATTAGGGTGAAAACCAAGTATACAAAGTATACGATAAGTATTCAATACTTAAAGTGAAGCATGAATAGATCGGTAGATAATCGAGTCATGGAATGAATAGATCGGTGTATTACCGAGTCATTACAGCTGCATATGGTTATCTATTATGAGATTGATTGGCATTGAATGTGTGTTCTAAATTAAGTTTTATTTAGAACAGTGAACATTAAGTAAAATAAAAAATAAAAAAAATAATTTCCCTTGTTTCTAAAGTCTTAAATTTGGAATGTTACATCTTGGTATCAGAGCTGAAGGTTGCAGCTCTTGGACCTATTGTGTCCATAATCTGATGAAACTTAAATTTTCTTGTAACAGAAAATGGTTAGAACAAGAGGAAATGTTGCAAATAACCCTCCACCTGAGGAAGGAGCAGGCAACTACCCAGAAACTCGATGAGATCCTTGCTTGCCCTGTTGGACACAAGAGATCGTCTGGCTGTACTTGAACAACAAGTAATGGGAAATGAGGAGGAAGATGATGCTGATAACAACAATCAGCCACCTCCTGGGGACAACGCCAATGTAGGTGTTGATAATAACAATGCGAACATACCTGTTCAGCCTGAAAACAAAAAGGCTAGGCTGGCAGCTGAACTCACTAATGATATAAAAAGGATAAGTCCACCCAAGTTTGATGGCACCACATTAGGGGATGGAGCTGAGAACTGGCTCAGTGAAATGGAGAAATACTTTGCAATAAGGAATTTCTCAGAAGAAACAAAGGTGATATGGGGAGCATATCAGCTTTCTCACGAAGCATCTTCATGGTGGGACACTCAAAAGGTTGAGTTAAACATTGATGAAACTAACATCACCTGTGATCAATTTAAAGGTTATTTTAGGCAACGTTGGCTACCCTCAACTTTACTATGATCAGAAAATGACTGAATTTCAGAACTTAGTTTAGGGGAAGCTAACTGTAACTGAGTACTGGGAATGATTTACAAAACTCCTTAAGTATGTACCTCAGTACCAAATAGATGAGAAGTTCAGGATACAAAAATTCATCATGGGATTGAATCCCATTATAGGAGGAGAGGTGGATGTTCACAGCCCAACCACGATGGAAGGGGTTGTTGAAAAGGCCATAAGGCAGGAACATAAATTAAAGGCAATTTCTGCTCACAAGGAGGAAGTAAGGAAGAAAAATCCAACTCCTCTTCATCATCTCTTGCACCTAAGAAAGGACCATGGAAGAAATTCAGAATGAAAAGTAAGTTTTCATCTGATACTAATAAGAAAGCAGTAACAAACAAGTTTGCTGGTAATGCATGGAACAACTTTGCTAAGAACAATAATAACAGACAAAAGTCCTATGGGGGTCAGAATGATAACTCTAAGGCTGGAAATAAACCTGAGCCTAGGAAGGGACCTGTAGGAGGTTGTTATAACTGTGGAAAAGATCATTATGCAAATCAATGCCCTTTGAAAAAGGATGATCGTAATCAGCAGCACAAGATACATGCTGCAGTAGCTGACAAGCAGGATGAGAAATAGGCCACGCCTATAGAAGTTCAAGGTAAGTTATTTGGTTTACCTGTAACTATTATTTTTGATACTGAAGCTATTGAATGCTTTATTTCTAATAAATTAGTAGCAAAATTAAAAAGAAAAGCTGGAAACATGGATAAAACATGGACTGTATAGTATGGAAACAATGTTGTTCATACAGTTAGTATGTGTCTTTTTGGAGCAGTCCTTGATTTACCTAACTTTTCCACTGAAGTAGATCTTTATGTTGCACCTTTGGGGTCTTATGATGTAATCATAGGTGTTAATTGGTTATCTGAACATAAGGCTAAAGTGGATTGTTTTGAAAAACACATTAGTTGTGTAGATGACCTGCAGAAAACAACAGAGATTCAGGGTGTGAAACGTGAAATTTCTGTTAGAAAACTGTCAGCTATGCAACTTAAGAAGGCCAAAAATAAGGGTTGTACCTTATATGCAGTAAAAATTGTTGAAACAACTGAAGAGAACAACGATGTTATGGAATGATATCCACTGTTACGAGACTTCAGTGATGTATTTCTAGAAGAATTGCCAGGTCTTCCACCCAAAAGGGAGTTTGATTTCATGATTGAGATCAAACCTGGAACTGAACCTATTTCTAAAGCACCATATCGAATGACTACTACAGAATTAGTAGAGCTTAAGGCTCAGTTGCAAGAACTTTTGTCTAAAGGTTTGATCAGACCAAGTGTTTCACCTTGGGGAGCACCTGTAATTTTTGTGAAAAAGAAAGATGGAACACTTAGATTGTGCATTGATTACAGAATGTTAAACAAGGAAACAATCAAAAATAGATACCCACTCCCTAGGATTGATGATTTATTTGATCAGATGCATGGAGCATCGGTATATTCTAAGATAGATCTTCAATCTGGATATCATCAATTGTGGATTAAGGATGAGGATATCCATAAAACAACTTTCAGGACAAGGTATGGACATTATGAGTTCACGGTTTTACCTTTTGGATTAACAAATGCACCTGCAACATTTATGAATTTAATGAATAATATCTTTCAAGAATACTTGGACAAATTTGTGCTCATATTCTTGGATGACATTCTCATATATTCCAAAAGTATTGAGGAACACCATGAGCATTTGAAGATAGTTTTGGAAATATTAAGAAAGAGATGGTTATTTGGTAAGTTGTCTAAATGTTCTTTCTATGACACAGAAGTACACTATTTGGGACACGTAATAAGTAGGAATGGAATTGTTGTAGATCCTTCAAAAATTATAGCTATAATTGAGTGGCCTGCACCAAAGAATGTACATGAAGTTAGAAGCTTCATGGGACTTGCTGGCTACTATAGAAAATTTGTAAAAGACTTCTCTAAGGTGGCTGCACCAATAACTTCTTTACAGAAGAAGGATAAAAAGTTTGTTTGGAATGAGAAATGTGAAATTGCATTCAAAAATTTGAAGGAACAGTTAACTTCAGCACCTATTCTTGCAGTACCAGATCCTAATGGAGATTTTATGGTGGTAACTGATGCATCTGGTGAAGGTTTAGGAGGTATTTTGTTACAAAATGGTCATGTCATAGCTTACGAAAGTAGAAAACTTAAGTTACATGAGTTGAATTATGCTCCACATGATTTAGAGCTTGCTGCCATTGTTCATGCATTGCAAGTTTGGAGGCATTACCTACTTGGTAAACCTTTTGAATTGAAAACTGATCATCTTGGGCTGAAATATATCTTCACTCAGCCAAATCTTAATGCAAGACAATGAAGGTGGTTAGAGTTTTTGTCTCAATATGATTTTGACATCAATTATATCAAGGGTAAAGAAAATAGAGTGGCTGACGCTCTAAGTCGTAGGAAGCACATTTATGCTCTTATAACATTGAGAACTCAATTTAAGGATGAAGTAAAAAGTGTTATGGAATCTGATTCTTATTTTCAGCAAGTAAAGACAACACTTGCTGCAGATTCTAGTGATTCGAGATATAAAGGTT
The DNA here is from genome assembly GCA_019776745.2 of Taxus chinensis. Classification (NCBI taxonomy): domain Eukaryota; kingdom Viridiplantae; phylum Streptophyta; class Pinopsida; order Cupressales; family Taxaceae; genus Taxus; species Taxus chinensis. The sequence goes on along the minus strand of JAHRHJ020000536.1, from coordinate 39,519 downwards.
TTCACTTCGATAATGAAGGAATCTTACGATTTGAAAACAGAGTATATGTACCTTCGCTAAATGATTTGAGAAAGAAATTGTTATCAGAATTTCACAATTCACCTTTTTCTGGACACCCTGGTATTACAAAAATGCTTGCTGATATAAAACAACAATATTTCTGGAAGGGAATGAAAAAGGATGTAATAGACTTTGTGACACATTGCCTTGAATGTCAACGTGTTAAAGTGGAACATATGCACCCATCCAGTTTGTTGTATCCTCATAGCATACCACAGTACAAATGGCAAGTGATAAGCATGGACTTTGTACAAGGGTTGCCTATGTCAAGAAATAAACATGACGTTATTTTAGTAGTTGTGGATAAACTAACAAAGGTAGCACATTTTATCGCTGGAAATCTGAAGGATGATTCTCCTGTGTTAGCTAAAATATTTGTACATGAAATTTTTAGATTACATGGAGTACCTGAATTAATCATTTCGGATAGAGATCCTAGAATGACATCAAGATTTTGGCAAATGCTTAATGCAGCTTTAGGAACTAAGCTGAATTTCAGTTCTGCGTATCATCTGGAAATGGATGGATAGACTGAAAGAGTTAATCAAGTTTTAGAGGATATGTTACGAATGTATTGTATGGATCAGCAGTACAAGTGGGAAGAGTACCTTCCACTAGTTGAGTTTGCATATAATAATACATATCATGCCTCTCTTAAGATGGCACCTTTTGAAGCATTATACGGAAGAAAATGTAGAACCCTTGTTAGTTGGGACAATATGGAGGATAGAGAGGTAATTGGACCTGAAATCCTTACTGAAATGGAACAACAAGTTAAATTGATTCGTGAACGCTTGAAAGAAGCAGCAGATAGACAAAAGAGTTATGCTGATTTGAAGTGGGTAGACAGGAAGTTTGAACTTGGTGAGAAATTCTTTCTTCGGGTCAAACCAAAAAAGAGCTCTATAACTTTTGGCAAGGCTGCCAAGTTATCACCTCGTTATGTGGGACCTTTTGAGATAGTTGAAGTAATCAACCCTGTAGCTTACCGCTTAGCATTACCTCCTGCTTTATCATGAATGCATGATGTTTTCCATATTTCTTTGCTTAAGAAATACATTTCAGATTTATCACATGTGTTAAATTGGAATTCCTTGCAGGTCCAAGATCCAGGAATAATTGTGGTTAAACCCATACGAGTACTGGAAACTCACCAGTTGCATTTGAGAAATCATGAGATAAGTCAATGCAAGGTCCAATGGGACCAGTTTAATGAAGAAAGTGCAACCTGGGAAAACCTTGACGATATGAAAACTAAATTTCCATATCTTTTTTAACAGAATTGATTCTGTTGACTGATAAAAAAAAATTGTGATTTTATCTTTATAATACAATAAGTATGCCAGTTTGGGCAGATATTTATTTGTTTGAATAAACAACTAATTAATGTTGATTTCTGGAATTTAAAATTCTGATACTGTTGCAAACATATGTTAAGAAAGTGAATAAAAATTGATTATCCTAAATGCAATGATTAAAATGAGGTAATCATCGGGACGATGATTCTTTTTAGGAGGGAAGCATGTAACACCCTCGACAATGGTTATATTCCTCCTTTGCATTTCAAGTGTTGACATGTGATTTTCTTGATAAAGGTGTGTTCTTTTGACTGCTGAAGATCATGCTTGAAATGGATAAATCAATTATGCTCTTTGATTGGAGGGCTGGTATGTTGTTGCTTGCAATAATCTATTTCACTCTCTTTGGATAAGCTGCAATCTAGTTTTAAGAGTTGCAACTTACCTTTCACTATTGGACTCATCCTTGGATCAATTCCATTGATCCAAGGTATGTTTTAAATCTTCTTATTATAACTGAATGAAAAATTGACATTCATCGATTGTGAGGCTTAACAGACTGAACTTGTGTTTGTGGAAAATTCTTTATTATCTTGGAAACAGTGCTTGCATTCTATTTTGTGTTGAGCTCGGCTCTTCTTGGTCGACCCTTGCAGGGTGCTTATGGCATCAAGGGAAATAGGAACCCTGCTTTTGGATTCTTGAGAAAAATAGATTGTTGTGTACCCTAATAAACACGGGATTCAGGTAAGTTACCTAACTACTGTTACTATACCCCTTTACGAGGGATGACATTCTAACCTAAGTTGTTAGCTTGTAAGGAAGTGACCTAGGGGGATGCTAAGTTATTTCTAAACCTATAGTTTTTGGTTAAAACTACATCCTATCCTAGGGTGGAAAACTATTGTTGGGGGTTATATCCTAAGGTTATTTATTTAAACTAACCTAAGATCTAACCTAAGAAAATTCTATCTATCCTAACTAATGGGATATAAAAGGGGACCTAGGGGCCATTGGCAATGGGAACTAAGCAGCGGTTCCAAAGCTTTTTATTGGGATTTGTTTTGATTTGGTTTTTAATACATGAAAGTACTGCCAGTGTGGCAGGGGTTAGTGAAAGTTAGAGGAATCTACGTGGAGGCATCTCTAAGTTTGGAAATGCATTATGAATTGCAATTAGGTCTCGCCAACTATGAATGGTGGTGGCAAGGAAAGATAAGTGGGAAAATTGGTTTTAATGGCATTAATGTGCCTCGGTTTGGTGAGCAAGCCATCTTGGAAGGCATGCTGGTGGATTCATTGGGGGTTGTTTAGCTTTGCATGCTTCACAATTTTCACTCCACATGGAGCTATCTGGTTCTTCGAACCAGCAGTTTGATCTCCACTTTGGCTATTTTTGAACTCTCTGAGCTATTTTCAGTTCGAGGAATGTATAAGTGGGATTGTGGAAAAATAATATGGTTGTTTGATCTTGTTTGGAGAAGAAGAGGTCTTGGAAACTCGGCTGGAAGTCTTCTTCGAATCGGCAGAGGCACTATCAGGCATGATAGGCTCTACCCATTAAGATTTCTTGCTTTCTTCTAAATGATTCATTAAAACAATTCTGCTCACTGGAAATTTTATATTTGCTTGATGTATGTGGTTATTTACTTGCATGTAAGCTTGGAAATTTGTGGGTTTTTGGAATACGAATCCTTTGTTGTTATTGACAGTTTTTGGAAAACTTCTCTGTTCTGGTTGTTAGAGGTTTGCATGTAATTGTTTTGGAACTCTACAATCTGTACTAGAAGCTCTTTTGACCTCTGTAACTTGAACTAGTAGTTATGTTATTGTATTTAAGCTTGTAGCTTGTTTTCAAAGCTTGTTTTCTTGCATTTGAAAATAAGGTGAAAAGAGTTGGCTTATTACTTGTTGGGTTCTGAATTCATTATTGGGTTATCACGTTTCGATCTGTACTTAAGCTCATTGAGCTTGAATTAGAAGCTCCTTGGCCATTTTTAACTTGAACTGACAGTGTTGTTGGGATGGCCTTGTATCTCTGTTTATGATTGTGTTCGGGTAGTTGTAGTAGCACTCCATGAATATTCTAAACTTGTATTGAAGCCATGATTGGTTTTAGCTTTATTTGGACCAAGTGGTTGTTTGGACTGTGCCAGAACTTATTGAAGTTTTGAACCTTGGAACTTGTATATAGTTCTTATGAATTTGTACTCGTTGTTGAGTTATTGCGTTGTGCTTTGTACTTAAGTTCTATACTGAGATTTTATTCTTCCTTATGAAAACGGAAGGCTTGAACCCATAATAGGGTGTTGGTATTATTATGAGCTTTTACTAGAGCCATGTTATTCCATTTTAAATTCGTATTTGAACTTGAGTTGTTTGAACTTGTGATCTGTGCACGAATTTAACGCAACACAGGTATTCCTTGTTGGTCATTTTGATTCTGTATGGGGAAATCGATGAGTTGTATACTTACTGGTATTTCTTTGAATTGAAAACTTAGTTTCCTTTAGTACTGTATGATGGAAGGGGTCTTGTGAGTTGTTGGTCGAATTTGACTGTAAAACTTCTTTGTGGCCTCCTTTGTTTTAACATTGAGAAGGAATGGTTGTTTTACTTCTACCTCTAGACTGCATTGTTCTTTCAAACTTAACGAGGCATGTAAATTTTAGAGGGTATTTTATTCATCTCTGTTCTGAGCATATTATTGTCTTGTGGTAAATATTGACTGCTTTGTTCTTAGAAATAATTGGGACTGGAACTGTGTTCTATTAAGGAACCGACGTATCAGTTGTAGAGGTTCATGGAAAGAGTTACTTCTTCCTTTCTATCTTTTAAGTGGAACAAACCCTACCTGTCGTATGATTTTTAAGGAACTAGAGAGGTTTGTGGTTATCTTGTTCAGACGAGTTGGAAGAAGGTAGGACAGACTTGTCTTATCGAATCACTTAAATATTTACTTCCATTTGAGTAGTGGGTTTTGTAGAATGCTAAGTTCAAACCTGTTATTCTGTTTGTAGTCCGAAAAGTTTCAGTACCACTTATATGGATGTTGACAATGTGAATCTTGCTTGGAAATTCAAACTGCCTTCTCATTAGTAGTTTGTTGTTAATGTTTGTAATGGTGATTCAGTCTTCAGTTGTTGTGACTTCCCAATATTTTTCAATTGGAGGACTTTTACTCCACTGTTATACTCTTGTTGAACCACCATGTATTAAGAGAGAGAATTATACTCTCTTGGGAGGGGGCAGTCTACAGTTTGAGACTTTACTGTGTTTTCTTCTTTGAATTGAATTTGAATTTGAGCTAGGTGATGAGGATAGGTCTTCCTGGGAAGGTTGCATGGAAATTGGAAGTATGCAGGCTTGACTGTGCCTTTGGTTTTTAGTTCTCTTTTGGAAACTAACATAAAAATTTCTAAGTTTATATTAGATGTTGGATTTCATTTCATATTATAAATGAAATGAAATAAGGTTTGGGTCCTTGTTGGTTGTGATCCTTTTCTAATGACTGATAAGTTATGGATTGAAATTCTCATTATTCGTTCTCTTCTTTGTCTTTATTGAGGGATGAAACTTACTAATATCAATTATGTTGTAATTAACCATTTTTGCAGATTGGGAAAAGTTAAATGTGCTCTTCTATCTTTACATGAATTTATGAGATAAATTAATGTTAAGACTTGTTTATTGATCCAAAACTAAATTGATAGGATCTATTAAGTCTTGTGGTATAATTTTGAAGTTGCAGATTATAAAATGTTCCTTTCTTAAAGTAAATCCAGATTTCTTAATTGTACTTCTTACTTGATGTTATTACTTATGATTACTTGCATGATGTTTTACAATTGATTCATGAAAGCAAAGTTGTTTAATGAAGCAATTAGTGGAATGCACTTTACTTTAATGCTTAGTGCTTATCATGCTCAGTTCATTGAACTGACCCGTGCTAGCAATTTTGCAGATGGACATCGTAAGTGATTAAAGAAGACAGGAACTTTCATGTTGTATTGGGTTATTTGATTTTGAACCTTATGTAAAGAGTTTCGATTCATTCTTTAATTGTATTGAAAAAGAAAAGTTGTATTCTTTTTGGATTGAAGGTTGTTTGTCATACAACATGCCTGAAATACTTAGTCTTGTAAATGAAAAGTTTTAAATGAGGAATTTGAATGTTGGAGATTTACTTGTATTGGTTGTGTAATCTATCTTATATTTATGAAGAAGATGGAATTTCTATCTTGATGACATTATTCATATCTGTTATATGTATAATTCAGATAAACTTGATAAGTTAGATAAAAAGGGAATTAGTTTAATCTCCCTTAATAAGATGCAGCTTGTTAAGTTGCATAAGTTATCAATCTTATCTAAACAATTCTAATATAGTATTTAAATGTGTAATGAATATGTGATGGAACGTTAGAGTTTGTGAAAGATAAGAAGGGTTTGACAAACCCTAACACTTAATCAAATAGAGGAAGGTTCTTCCTCACTAAATGATACATAACCCAAAGAAGGGTGACATGATCGTTAAACGTAGACTTCATTTCTTATAAAGTCTACCTTGGTTGAACCTATTTGGTGGCTACACCTTCTATGAATGATTATGATGTATGTAATGGAACTTATGCTATTGCTTTCCTATTTTGATTAATTGTTGTTAAACTAAATAAATGAACATTAAAAGCAATCATGAGTTAGAGGAAGTTCTTTAATGCTTAATTGAACCAAGTATAGAACAAGGACTTGAGGAGTGTTGGATTAGGGTTTAGCATAGATGTTGTAATCTATTTTATAATCCAAATTAACTTAACATTAATAACCTCCTTGGTGTATGTACATCATGACGAGGTAGTTTCTGTAGGATGTTGGCACACGCCAAATGTAGGGTTGTACCTTTGAGAAGACTTGGGTCTTCTCGAGGATACAACATTGCAGTTGACATGTGGCAACACCCTTCTGCATTGATCATCTAGATCTACACACAATAAGGACTTGAACTTAGTTTTTCTCTAGGTCAAGTTAGTAACATGTTTAGGATAGGGAGTAACTTTCTATAACTCAGGGTACTTTGGCACATCCGGTTGACTTAGGTCAACCGAGTATGCCCTTTTACCCTAAGTCATCGAAAGTGTCTTCCTATAATAGACTATGTTCCTAACCCGGGCTAGGGTTAAACCTTGAACAAGTGGACTGACGGTAGTCAGTAAAGACCATTCATGATAACAGAGGAGTGAGGTGAAGGACGTATTCCAAAATGACGAGTATGTCATCTAGGAATAGCGACATACACAGTATGTTGTAAAATCTTTGGCCAAAGTATCGCAAGCTGCTGGTTGCATTGTCCTATGTCACCTAGTTTAAAGCCACGTGATACCAGATGAATATTGGTAACAAATATTCAGGTATGTTCTTTAAACAAGATCACTCAGTACCCAGATTAGGGTGAAAACCAAGTATACAAAGTATACGATAAGTATTCAATACTTAAAGTGAAACATGAATAGATCGGTAGATAACCGAGTCATGGAATGAATAGATCGGTGTATTACCGAGTCATTTACAGTTGCATATGGTTATCTGTTATGAGATTGACTGGCATTGAATGTGTGTTCTAAATTAAGTTTTATTTAGAACAGTGAACATTATGTAAAAAATAAAATTTCCCTTGTTTCTAAAGTCTTAAAATGGGAATGTTATCCAAAATAAGCCCCATGCTTATTTTTGGCTAACTCCTCCTTCTTCTCCTTTGCTGGCACTTAATTGAATTTTTGACATGCTTCAAGGGCTCAAAAATTTCTGGAAATGGCTCCATAAGATAGGATTTTTCCTCACCTTTCTAGAAAGGTAAAATTTTCCTCCTAACTCCTTGTAAATTTCAAGTTATGGCTCGGCGGAGTTTTTTGGGGAAATTTTCCCTTGACAGGCCCGCGACCATTAGAAACATGACACGTGGTGGCAGAGGTCGGGACAGTAGAGGTGAGTTGGAAAATTTTCCAAAGGGCTCGACGTGGGTGCACAAAGGAGAAAATTTTTCCCAAAGGCTCGTAGACCAATAGGAGGCCTGTCCACGTGTCCATGGAGTCAGAGTTGAAAATTTTCCAAAGGGTGGAGGGGGTGCAAAGGAGAAAATTTTGCCGAAGGCCCGGACCAATAGGAGGCGCCAAGGTCGGAGGCACAGGGAGTTGGGAAATTTTCCAAAGTGGTCAGCGGCGTCAAAAAGAAAAATTGGAAGGCACATGCCCTGGCCAATAGAGGGTGACATGTGTCACCGGGGCAGAAGCACGGGGAAAAGTTGGGAAATTTTCCCAATGGAAAATCAAAGGGGCAAAAGGTAGGTTTGGGCCCGTGATCCCATCAACCAATCAGAGAGCACCACGTGGCAGTGGGTGGTGGGGGCATAGCACGGGGATTTTTGGGAAAAAATTTCCCAAATTCAAAAAAGGGAAAATTTTAAAGTTTCGGCCCGCCAATCCATTTTTGCCCTATTTTTGCCCTAAATCTTCAGAGGGGCATAACTTTTGATCCAGAGCTCAGATTTTTGCGTTCTTGGTGTCATTGGAAAGCTGGTGAAATTATCTACATGATGGAGGGTTAAATTTTGTATTTTGATGGATATTTGTGGGAGAAAAATAGGAAAACGTCTCTGGCATGCAAAAAACACAGAAAATGACTCCAACCACCAAAATTAATGAAGTATGGACCTCTGTTTTGCTCTGTAAGGAAATGTACTTCAAAGTATGGGATTTTTTGTGGAAACCCATCATTTTTTAGGCCCATTGGAACCCATCATTTTACAGATGAATCTTGTCAGTGGTTGAAGTCCCAAATCTATTTGCTCACGTTTTTTACCTTTTCTTCCGTTCTGCTCAGGATTAAAATCTAGTTTTGGCTCATTTGTAAAAGGTTGGATGTTCTTGCTCCTACAAGCTCTTCATTTCTCCTTAGCAGGTGGATTTGAAGGATTTTCAGACCTCCCATGGAGATTGTAACATGTTTTTTCCTTCTTTTTTATCTGCAATGTATTGTATCAATTCTGGAACTGACAATACATGCTCTGTGATTGATTTTCCAATCCTCTCTTGCATTGGTTTGTTTCCTTCTGATCTTTCTTTGTATTTTGGAAAATTTGTGCATGTTTTGTTGTTGTATCTTCATGATCTGTGTCTATTTTTGCAAAGCAAGGAGTTCATCACTCCTTTGGTGTATCACCTCTCTGTTTTGCTTAGTTTTGTTTTCATTTCCTTGTTTTCTCTCAACCCTATCCCCTTGGTAATTTTAGAGTAAGAATTTTGAATCAGAACCTCTGCAAAGATTGCATGTATACACCTAAATAGAGGAGTAAGAACCAACTTCAATCTGGAGAGTTTTCTCACCTTGCAAGGTCCCACACCTTGGAGAAAACTCAATGTTGTGCATTCACACCAGATGAGTTTTCCTTAGAAAAGTAGATCCATAACTCATTTGGGGGTGCTGTGAATTTGCACTAACAGTTTTGGCATGCCCAGTGGGACCTTAGAGGTCTTCCACTTCATCTTTTGCATGTTGGTGTGTTCCTGTGAAGATTTTAGCCTTTGGAGGCACTTGTAAACACATCTGGTGACTCCATCTGATCAGTAACCCATTTCTAAAGTTGCAGACCCTCTTTCCATTCATTTTCCATTCATTCTTCTTTCCATTATCTTTCATCTTTTCCATTCCATGAAGTTGTGCAATCATGACTTCATTTCCATCATGGAATTCACATTTACAACAGCAGTATATTCCACCTCCAACATGTTTTACAAATCCTCCAAATCAGCATTTTGATCAAATTCAAGGTCAGCATGCTTACCCATATGAGCAATACCAAAATCAGTTTGGTTGTGAAGCACATCAAGAGCAAGGGTACGCATGCAATGAAGACAATCAAATGGAAGATGTTGATTTTGTGGAGAAAATCCAAAAGATGGAGGCAAAGATGGTGCAATCAAGAGCAACAACTCAAATGAAGGCTTTCAAAATTGGTTGTAGGACTCCTTGTCCATGGGGAGGCCCTTTTCCAAGACACTTCAGCCCTCAAGAGAAGCTGGACTTCATGATGGAGATGCTGCCCCAACTTGCACAATGGACAACAGAGATAGAGGCCTATAAACTTGGTGTTCAGTAACCTTGTCAACGGGTAAGCACACCATCTCATGCCTTTCCTTTTCCTCTTTCCCAATCTGTTTTATCTCAGCAGTGTCAAGTTTTAAACTCTCCATCTATTGTCCCAAATGTTGAATCCATTTCTCCATTCCCTAGTCTTCCACCCCATCTCAATTCTTCTTTCCTCTTCCCTTCCAAACAGTCATCCCCTCCACAAGAGCCAATAGAAATACCCTCTCCTCCAAAGAAACAAGGAGTTCTACCTCCTCCACCACCACAAACAAATGCAAAATTGGTTGAACTCCAATCTGTCTCTCCTCTTGCATTCCCAGTTCCATGTGGGGAAGAAGAAATTGCAAAAATCAGTCATGAAGGACAGCAAGAGGAAGAGCCAAGCAAAGAAGGAATGATTAAGAGCTTAGTGAGTTTGGCTCTTAAATATGGAATTGAGAAGATCCCTTTGCTGATGAAGCCTACAGAGGAGGCCAGAGTTGAAGAACAAATGGTGGTCAGGACTGATTTTGTTGCAGCAGAAGAAGAGCAAAAGGAAGAAGTAGATCAGCAATCAGTTTGCTCAGAATGTAGTGTCCATGTTGGCACTCTATTTGAAGGAAATGTTGATCCAATTCAAGTTGCACAATCAGCCATAGAAGAAGAAGATCTTGCAGCCCCAACTTGTCCTCTAGAGCAGCAGATTGAAGAGTTTGATTTGACAAACTTCATGCTAGAGGAAGAGTTTAATCAAGAGCAAGATGGTCTTCAAGCAGAGGAGGAAGAAAAACCAGCTCCAAATCCCATTGAAGAGGAGCAAATGGATGAGATCAAGTCAGTTTTTACAACAGCAGAAGAAGGAAGCATTATTGATACATTTTTGCTTTCATTTGAAGGGGCTGATTTGATTGATGAAGCCATTATGGAGGTGAACAAAACAGGTCCAAATTGTGAGCAAGAGGCACAAGAAATTTCATGTTTCTCTCCCACTTCATCTCTCCAAAAATCTGATTTTTGGGATGAGTTTGAATTGACAAGTTTCGTGTTTGAAAATGAAACTACACATGGTGAAGAAAATGCAGATTTGGAGGCCACCATACAAGAGGGAGAGACTTTGTTGTAGTAAGACATTCAAGAGTTTTATTTTCCATCAGACTTAGAAGAATGTTTGGATGAAGAGCCAGCTGAAATTACAACATTTCCTTCTTCACCATTCATTCTCCAACAACAAGAACTTGCTGCCATGGACAAGAGAATTCAAGGACAGCAGCCTGCAGTTTGCAACATGCCTCTTGAATCAAAGTTGGAAGAATTTGATCTTCCAAAAACTACAATGGAGGAACTCCAAAGCCAACAATGTATTGTAACAGGTTACAACAATGCAAAAGCAACTTCATTGGATGTTGCAATCAATAATGAGGAGCTGCATATTGTAGAAGAGTTCCATGCTGCCATGAAGGAAGGAGAACAATAGATGAACTTCATCATTTCTTCCACATCATTCACTCAAGAAGGTCTACAAGAAGACTCCATTTTTGGAGTTGAATTTCAGAGCTATGGGCATATCAAATGGACCAGACCTTTCCCAATAAGGTATTTGGCTTCATTGGAGCCAAAGGAGAAGTCACAACCAGTCATGCTTACTCCCAAGCATGAGGATGAGCTACAAAGTGTCAAGGATCAGTTGCCTTACCTCTTCAATCCAAATACAAAGCAACTAAAAGAGGTATCTAATTTTCCTTCAGCTGACACCTTGTTGATTTGGGTAGAAGACCAGCTTCTTGTTGATTTTCCACTCATCCAAGCAGCCATGATCAGCTCCAAATCAATTGCATGGCTGCCCATTTTGAAGAAAGGAAGCTATTTTGCACAACCAGTTGCAGGGTTTGTTTAGCTTGCCTTTGCTTCCAGTTAGAGTAGAGTAGGTAGGTTTTCTTTCAGCAGAAGAAGTGCTTGTGCACACTCTGCATGTTCCATTTGGAGCATGTATGATTTTTAGTTTTGTACATAGTTTTTGGTGCTGCTGGTTTTGCTCTTGCACAGTTCATTTCAGTGGCATTTTGGTGAGAACAACTCCAAGTTCAGTGGGCTTCAAGTGGCTCAGAAGGAAGTTTTCAAAGTTTAGATCATTTTGCAGGCTACTACTCATGACTCCATGCCCAATGGATGCTTCAAAGGCTACTGATCATTCATCTAGTAGGTAGATGACCCCTCTGAGTCGCCAAAATTGTTATCCAAAATAAGCCCCATGCTTATTTTTGGCTAACTCCTCCTTCTTCTCCTTTGTTGGCACTTAATTGAATTTTTGACATGCAAAAATTTCTGGAAATGGCTCCATAAGATAGGATTTTTCCTCACCTTTCCAGAAAGGTAAAATTTTCCTCCTAACTCCTTGTAAATTTCAAGTTATGGCTCGGCGGAGTTTTTTGGGGAAATTTTCCCTTGACAAGCCTGCGACCAATAGAAATGCATGCCACGTGGCAGTGGAGGTCGGGACAATGGAGGTGAGTTGGAAAATTTTCCAAAGGGCTCCCAAAATCCCGATGAGCAATAGGTTGGCACGTGGGCGCAAAGGAGAAAAATTTTTCCTGAAGGCCCGTGGACCAATAGGAGGCCGCCACGTGTCCAGTCAGCGGCAGGAGGTCCAAAGGGTGTGGGGGCACAAAGGGAGAATTGGGCCCATTTTTACCAAAGTGGTCAAAATGTGTTTGGAAAATTTTTCCAAATTAAAGGCGCATGCCCAGAGGCCAATCAAAGGGTGAAGCGCACCAAAGTGTCAAAAGCAATGAGACGGCCAGTGAGTGTCACTAGGAAGGCGGAGCACGGGGAAAAGTTGGGAAATTTTCCCAATGGAAAATCAAGGGGGAAAAGGCAGGTTTGGGCCCGCAATCCCATTGACCAATCAGAGAGTGCCACGTGGCAGTGGGGTGGTGGGGCATGGGGATTTTTGGGAAAATTTTCCCAAATTCAAAAAAGGGAAAATTTTAAAGTTTCGGCCCGCCAATCCATTTTTGCCCTATTTTTTCCCTAAATCTTCAGAGGGGCATAACTTTTGATCCAGAGCTTGGATTTTTGCATTCTTGGTGTCATTGGAAAGCTGGTGAAATTATCTACATGATGGAGGGTTAAATTTTGTATTTTGATGGATATTTGTGGGAGAAAAATAGGAAAACATCTCTGGCATGCAAAAAACACAGAAAATGACTCCAACCACCAAAATTAATGAAGTATGGACCTCTGTTTTTCTCTGTAAGGCAATGTACTTCAAAGTATGGGATTTTTTGTGGAAACCCATCATTTTGCAGGCCCATTGGATGAATCTTGTTGGTGGTTGAAGTCCCAAATCAATTTTCCCATGTTTTTCACCTTTTCTTCCATTCTGCTCGTGATAAAAAACTAATTTTGGCTCATTTGTAAAGGTTAGATGTTCTTGCTCCTGCAAGCTCTTCATTTCTCCTTAGTAGGTGGATTTGAAGGAGTTTTAGACCTCCCATGGAGATTGTAACACATTTTTTCCTTCTTTGTTATCTGCAATGTATTGTATCAATTCTGGAACTGACAATACATGCTCTGTGATTGATTTTCCAATCCTCTCTTGCATTGGTTTGTTTCCTTCTGATCTTTCTTTGTATTTTGGAAAATTTGTGCATGTTTTGTTGTTGTATCTTCATGATCTGTGTCTATTTTTTTTAAAGCAAGGAGTTCAACACTCCTTTGGTGTATCACCTCTCTGTTTTGCTTAGTTTTGTTTTCATTTCCTTGTTTTCTCTCAACCCTGTCCCCTTGGTAATTTTAGAGTAAGAATTTTGAATCAGAACCTCTGCAAAGATTGCATGTATACACCTAAACAGAGGAGTAAGAACCAACTTCAATCTGGAGATTTTTCTCACCTTGCAAGGTCCCACACCTTGGAGAAAACTCAATGTTGTGCATTCACACCAGATGAGTTTGCCTTAGAAAAGCAGATCCATAACTCATTTGGGGGTGCTGTGAATTTGCACTAACATGAACTCTACTAGTTTTGGAGGCACTAAGGGCTAACATGTTTTGGGAAGGTGGTGTGGATGGTGTGGGTAGTAAGCCTTTAGAATTAGGACTCGAGGATACACGGTTACCATTATGAACTGTATTAATGAACCTGTCAAACTGGGAAAGATGTGTTTGTAGGTATTCTATTTCAGAGAGCTGGACTTTGGTTTTGCTTGCATGTTCTACAAAGTCAAATGGGGCAATGATGGGTGAGGAAGAGGCTCCTAAAATGGAGGAGGATTGACATGGTAGAGACTTTGCTAATTTTGGTGTTGGGTTCTCTTTTTCAGATGTAACAATTGGCGTGGAAGGGGGTGAGGCTGTAGCCTTTGACTGAACTTTAGATGTTTTTGCAGGGCCAACATTTAGAAGAGAATTATTCTTAGCAACCTTTGAGCTGGAAGAAGGATCAAATGACTTACTTGGTATAGTAGCATGCTTTTTGGCAACTAGTAAGTTCAGTTGTTCTTTGGTTGATTCCATGGATGGTGGTAATGGTGATCCTCTATTGATGATTTTATTCTGTGTAACCTCTAGAGGAAAATCTTCTTTATTCTTCTTCTTATCCTTTGCTGTAAATTTTGGGGCTGAAATCCCTTTCTTAGATTGAGCACGAGTGAAAAAAACACATGAGAAACTTACAGAACTTCTTCATCACCTTCATCTTCATCATCAACATACTCAATCAGGCCATTGTGCATATCAACCTCCTCAATCTCAAGAAAATTTTCATAATCTTCCATGTTTTCTTCTTTAGTTTCATCAATTTCTTCTTCTTCCTCTATCTCTTTGGTGTCATAGATGGTATTGACTGGTGGTGCTTCAAGAGCAATCCAACGAGGAGGTGGTTAAATATTTGGCCTATCTAGAGGGTTTGGTCTCCTAAAAGCATTTCGCATTGTGATCTGAGATAGATACTTCTTCAAGGCAACCAAGTAATTTTCCATTTTTTGGAACATTGGATCTATGGTGACAGATTTTGAATTCAAACCCTTTTGCTTTCCATTGGGACCTGTCACCTTTCCGGAAAGGATTAGATCATCATCAGTTTTTATTACAAATTCTAGGGCTTGCCTCAATGTTCTTGGTTGGGTTTTTATGAGGAAGAAACCTACTTCTGATGGAAAATCACTGATGAAAAACATCTTCAAATTATTTTCGAGAGGCACCACATCTTAAGGGATCCTTCTTTTCACTCTATCGTATCTTGCTACTAAGTCCCTCATTGACTCAAAGGTTTCTTTCTTCATTTGTACCAATTAGAGCAAAAGATCCTGACAATCTTATGTGTTATTAAACCTGTGTTTGAATGCACTTCTTATATCTTCCCAACATGTGACAGACCTTAGGGGCAGCATGTAGAACCATTTGGCATCCTTCTCTTGGAGTGACTCCATAAAGATTCGGATTGACACATATTCATCCTCAAAGCCCAACACACTGCAAGAAGTGATAAATGTTGCTATATGCTCTTCAGGGAGTTGAGAACCATCCCCTCTTAATTTTGAGAAGTTTTTCCACGAGCCTCTCAGTAGCTCATGGAGTGGTTGAGTGAGAACCAGTGGACCGGTGTTTCCTCCCCATGGTACGTTAGGCCTTTGGGCCTCACGATTACATTCACACTCAAGATCATGATCACCCATTCTATGTCTGTTTCTATCTTCCAACCTTACTAAGGCTCTGACTTCTACTGCTTCTCTTTTGTCTACCTCAGCTTGAAGTCTCTCGATTTCTTCAAGTTGAGCTCTTATTTCCTCTTTTTCTCTTTCTTCTCTTTCTCTAGCTTCTTCTTCAGTCTCTACATCGGTGAAATATTCAAGGTTCTCATTGATATATGGAAATTCACCGTCCAAAGGATTGGCAACACTCAGGTTCCCAATGTGACCTGTTGTTTGGAAAGGAAGCCTCTGGATTCCGAGTAGCTCTTATTTCCTTTGAAGTTTCTCAAAAATGGGATCAGTTTGTCCTCCTTTTCTCTGTTGTCGAGTGTATCTTCTATCCACCAACTTGAAAATCTATTCTCTTATTCGCAGTATCCTAGAATTTGTCTTTGCCTCTCCAATTTAGCAGCGCGTTCCTCTTTAAGGTCCAAATTCTCGTGGCAATGAAGTAGTGATTTGCACTTTACCTATTATGTCAAGTACCTTCCCTCAACATCTGAAGAACGTCTTCTTGGATGTGGAAGAGAAATTTAATCTTTCAATAGTGAGGTTTTCCCAATAGTATCCATGATTTGAATCCATTTGGCTCATATAGCCATTCAATTTCTGGGAATTTTCATATATTTTTTTTTCATTTTCTGACCTTGCGATCGCATTCAAAGGTGCAGATGCTACTAAATATGCCTCAGCGGTGGGTGCCAAAAACTGTTGGCAAGGAAATTTTTTGGGTGGGAAAACTTGTGGACTCCCTGCCAACACTATAGGAATCTAAGTCCCTCTACTTGACCAGTACAGCTACCGTATATGTATGTGCGCCTTAGAAAACATGGATTTCTGTGGTGGCCTTTCGGCCGGGGATCCAGTAGGGGCACTCCACTGACCCTGTAGTAAAGCTTGCAGATACTTGTAAGAGAGAAACTTTTTCTGAAAGTGGGAAACAGGTGAGAAAAGAGGTAGGAGAACTAATGTTGCAGGTAGGGAATTAGATTCCTGCATACACTAATTAGAAAATTCATCACATACATTCATGGGAAGAAATAACCCTACAAATGGCAACAAGATAAGATAAGATCATGAACTCAAATTTTCTAAAATCTCCTCATCAAAGAGGCTACGAAATACCTCTTCTTATATTGATGGTTAATCAAAAGCTGTACATAAGGGAGAAATGGAGGAAATTGAAAGAAGGGGGAAAAATGGCTAACTCATTTGCTTTCTCTGAGTACAATGCACTTGTGATTTTACCAAGTCAATTTCCAGCCCTTATAATGAATGTTAGAGTCCATCATATAGCCCGTAAGAAATGGTTACAATCTAATCGGGTGAGCAAGAAACAGTTACAACCTATTCTAGTTGTTTGTGCCCCTTCAATTTCTTGATTCATAGAGAAATGCTTATGGCAGAAAGAAACAGTTTTTAAAATATTTGGCCGTTACATTATTTTGCTAGTTAAAACACAGGTCATTCAATTTTCTTTTACAACTTTAAATTAGGGCCACCCACATAGAAGGAATTGATTAGAATGGGCCCCACAAACGCTTTGACTATTTACCTTTTTTTGGCAGGGCCGTATATCTGACCCTGGATGTGTGGCGGGCCAACGCTCATTTGGAACCTACCTCTAGATTTTGTCTTTGAAGTTACGCCAGGCTGAAACGTGGAGAGCTCTACGGGTTCTTTCATGCTTAATTGATCTGGGGTTTATTCCTGTTTGACTCACGTTGACCCCTAGACATGTGGAGAGTTGGCATTGATTTGAGTTTCCACTTTGGAAGTGCCTTCTGAAATTGTGCCAAGCTGACGCATGTCTCCTTCTGTCGAGGTTATAATTTTCAATGGCCAACTCTGTCTCCTTAGCTACATGGTGAGATGACACTACTTAGAGACTAACTCTTGGGTTTTACTTTTGAAATGGCAGTATTGCAGCACATGGAGACCTCCACCGACCCACCCATACTTACCGTATTTTAGTGATCGGCTCTGTCCCTTTTGGACCTAGGACACATGGAGGACTGGTGCAAGTTTGAGGACTACCCCCAACTTTGAATCTTGAAACTTCACTGATGAATCACATGGAGCCGTCCGCTGAGCCTTCTATACTTAAAAAATATTATCCCTTTTTACCTTTATTTTGTACCTGGGACACGTGGAAGGCTTGCACCTAATTGAAGACTGCCCCTTGGGCCCTGCCCCTAGATTTTCGTCATTTGGAAGCATGGATGCTTCCACTGGACCTTGAAATATGACTAAACCACATCCAATCAGAGAGACCCACGTATTATATGTGGATGTTGAGGTAAAATTTAACGAGGAAGATTTGCCCATCAGTCCCAACTGTGGAAAAAAATGCAGAGAAGAAGAAGAATCCACCATTTTGTGCCTGATTTTCAAATTTGTTTCTCAAGCCGAGGAATTGAAAATAATACAAGGTTCGATGATCAAGGGGCATAGAAATATTAATGATTTCATTCAAATGAGGAAAACAATAAAATTTTCACGCGTCTAGACAAGAAAATAGAAAATTTATTGAAACAAGCAGACTGGGGATTTGAAACAACTCTAGGGCATGGAATTTTCTATCTCTTCAAATTTTCAACTTGGCTTAAATACTTTAGGAGGGTGAGAGCTCTAAATCTCAAATTTAACTTGGAAAAAAATGGTTTTTGGGAGACAATAGGTCCATATCAGATCGACATTATGTAGTCACTTATATTCCTCCTAGGTCCAAACACCAGGTCTATAGTACCAACTCAACCTTGATGCATATGTTGATAGCCATTCATACAAATCTATTGGGAAGGAACATAAGAATGTCTCATAGAGTTCATGATACAGGTTCTCCTCCACCCATTTTTGTGCATCAAACTTAGATCCAGTATTGAAGCTCTGAGAAAACTCATCCTCCATGTTTTTGAGTCATGATTCGATACTATCCAAGGTCAAGTGCTCTGTCATCACACATTCCTCTCACAATATATTGAAAAGAGGTCCCGAAAATGAAACCAAGATGTAGTCATTATTTTACCCTCAGTACTTCTTTCTAACCCCAAACGGATTGTCCTATTATCCAGCATACATTGGGCACTCACCTGAAGGCACACATGGTTGCCAAGCCCCTCCTTTATGCTAGCTTTATAAGATATTTATACAATTAATGGAGGATTATTTGCAGAAATAGAAGCACATTCATCTTCTTTGAAATGAAGAAGGTATAACTAACAAATCTATACATTGATGCATCACAAAAGCTAAATAACATTGTAAGAAGTACAAGAAACCAGATCTAAGTCATGATAAGTCATATAACATGAGGGTTTACACTCGTAAGTCATTTGTACAGAATAAATCCAAGTATATTGATTTAACAGAGTTCTGGTAGCCATATTACATTGAAAAAGGTCATCTACGACCATATACATCAAATGAAAGACACTCAACTCCTACAAACCTATATGATCAGAGATCCTAACTATGCATTTTACCATTCTATCCCTTGTTAGAGATCCCAATACCTATACATATGCTTAATGGTATCCCTTACAACCCTTTAGCACTAAGTACTCTAAACTCTAGCACCTTGAACTCCAAACCCTTAGCATTTCCTAACATTTCTGTAGCACTTCATTAACCTCCTTCTCTTTCTCTTCTTTCTCCATGCATTCTCTATGTATTCCCTTTGTGCCTCTGTATGTGTCTACATTATTTTTGTGCCTCTTTGTGTCTTTGATTGTGTCCTAAACACCTCTTTATATAGGATCATCAACCACCACCTTTAATTCTCTTCTGAGTAGATCACTTGCCAAGTTATTAGATTAGGCAAAAAACAGGGATCGGCTCCCAGGGGCCAGAACAAAAGAGAGGAACGCAACCAAAAACAAAACAGGAAAAAAAAACTAGAAAGGGGTCCCAGAAAGATGAGTTAAATAGGCTTAACTCTTACATTGCAGGATTTGGACCCCAGAGAGGACAAAAAAGACCAACAAGCAACAAGACACCATAGTTTGCCAGTAGTCCGCACACAGTTCAGAGAACAAAAAACCTCCGCAACAAACCAAAAAACCCCGGAGGCCCCAGGCTAGCAGCAACCATCCTAGATTCTAGAACCATCCATCACCTACTCCTCCTCCGAGCTACTTATGCAAAGGTTGAATCTCCTCCTTTTCTTTTCCCCTTCAATCCCCTCCACTCTGTCAAGCAGAACTTTAACCTGAATCTCCAGCTTCTTCATTCTGTGTTTTATCTGGACCTGATCCGCGACCATCTTCTTCGAAATGTTGATGATGTTCAGAATGGACTCCCTTTTCCCCTCATTCGTGTCCTCCATGGCTTTTAGGACCCCTTCTAAATACAACATCTTCCTGCTCCATTCTTCAAATACATTGGGGTCTCCCACACATTCATTCTTCCTCGAAGCACTGGCTTCCCCAACACCACCCTCATTTTTGTCTTTATCTTTCTCATTCCCCCAGAGGATACCCTTACCCACTTTCATTTTAGTTAGACACTCCACAAGAGTAATATCATCTTCCTCAGCTTGCTCCTCCAGGACCGTTGTCAAAGGATAATCCAGAACCAGCTTGCCATTCTCAACCAGAAGAAGAATCAGGCCCTCATGGAGGGGCAGCTCAGCTTTCTCATTCTGGAAAGCCATCAGCAAATTCGAAAGAGAGGTGGCAAGAAAAAAGGGAATACTAGCCATAAACTTGTGATGGAACATGTTGAGGAAGGTCATGTGATGGGTATAGATTTTTCTATACTTACCCTCCAGCGTAATATATTTCATAACTTGAAGGAAAACATCCTTCCAGACCCCAGGAATGCACAAACGCACAATGCCATCCATGAAGAAGTAGCATTTCTCCTTGCCAATGAAAAATTGATCAATCTTGAGGTCTCTACGGTTCTATCCTTGTAGATCTTTAACCCTTCCATCTTCATATCAGTCACCCTGGCAATATTGGACTCCGAGACCTCAACCTCCACACCATGGATAGTAAAAACCCCCTCTTTCCAGGATTTTCCAAAGTCCTTTGATAGAGATGGGTCGTGACCATGTAATTTAGCAATATAATTGCTAAATCCTCCAACTTTAAGCTTGTTCCAAAGATCCTGGTTACTCTCCTCCATGTTCTGACTGGTGGGTTCCACTCGAATCCTATCTCCACCCATCTGCACGTTGCCAAAGTTGTTGTCCCAAAAAAATATTTCCACAACCAACAAGTTGTTCACCCTATCAAAGATCGAACAGAAACAATGATTTTTGTAAAAGCTAGCATGGTACCTGGAATACTTTCCCCCACTCGTGCCGGCATCATTTATCCTAGCGCCTTCTATCCTTAATGATTTCATCATTAATATTAGAGGGTAATCTCTCTCCTTTGCACCAAATTTTGTACTCATTACTAAGGACTCCCACATTGGCCATCTTGTCCACACATTTATTTCCCTACCTCAAGGTATGATTGATAGATATCTTATCAAAATACTTTAGCAATTCCTTGATATCTTGAATGATGTTTTTTAACGACCAATTGATCTTACTCCTATTGAGGAGAGAATTTATAATAATTAAGGAGTCACCTTCAATCTGGATGTCCTTAAGGCCTTTTTCCTTAGCAACCAAAATACCCCATAGGAGGGCTCTAGCTTCAGCCATGTTATTAGTCTGCTTTCCCAAGGGACCCGCATAGACAAACAACCAATCACCCTCACTATTCCTTAAGATACCCCCTCCCCCAGCTTGACCAGGATTCCCCTTTGAAGCCCCATCAAAATTGATCTTGATCATATTTCCCATAGGTCTAATCTAGTAAACATTCTTACCAGGACTTTTGATCTTGACCGGACTATAGGCGAACTTATCCAACACTTCCTGCTCCCATTTCGGGCAAGGATTTTTTGTTTTACCTTTAAACAGTTTGAGATTTTCCTTGTAGCCACCACAATCAGAGGTTTCTAATCTCTAAAAACACTATCATTCCTTATTTTCCACAAACCCCATAAGAGATGAGGTAGAGTAATCTTCCAGGCCCAGGCCAGATAAGGGAACCTAAAAGGGCTCTCCCATTGAGTACAACAATCCTCCATATTCAAAGGCATAATCCATTGCATGTTGAAAAGTTCTGAAATCAGTGAGAAGACACCTTTAGAGAAAGGGAAATGTAAAAAAATATGATTCACATTCTCTTCCCCTCTCTGACAAAGAGAGCACCTATTTGGGATCTGCATTCCTCTTTTTATAATATTTTCAACCGACAGGATTCTATTTTGAACAGCCATCCAATACAAAATATTGATCTTAGGGATCAAGTCCTTGATCCATAACTTACCCCAATACTCTTTTTAAAAATATTTCTTGAAGTGTAAGCTATAGGCAGATTTAACAGAATAGTTTCCAGAGTCTTCCTCTTTCCAAATGATGGAATCCTCCTTAGTTTGGAAGATGGGGATGTGGAATTCCCTGAGTTTCTTATTGAGATCTTGAAAAGGTTTGATATCACCATCATAATCAGGAGGAGGGGCTATGGTTTCCCATTGGACCTTATCATCATAACTCCAGAAATCTCTTATCCAGATTTTACCATTCTCCTCATAGAATTGAGCAACCTCCTTCCATATATCCTGATCTGCTAAAGGGGAATCTTCAATCCAACTATCCCACCAAAATCTGATCATGTTCCCCTTTCCAATCTCCCATAAGGATCCCTTTGAGAGGATATATTTTGATTCCAACAGAGAATTCCAGAAGAAGGATCCTCTAGGGAGATTTTCATGAAAGAAGAATGAGTCAATTCTGCCTAAATTCCGCAGGTATTTCTTTTTTATTATATCAATCCATAGTCCTTCCTCTCTAGCAATTCTCCAGCCAACTTTAGCAACCAAAGTTTTGTTCATGATAGGTATACTTTTCAAACCCAGACCGCCACACATCTTTGGCCTAGTGACCTTCTCCCAGGCCACCAGAGGGAATTTAAACTTTTCCGAGGCCCCAGCCCAGAGAAATCTCTTCTGAATTTTTTCCAGAGCATCAATTATTTTGGCCAGGAGTTTAAAGAGAGACATAATGTAAATGGGGACACCTTGAAGAGAGCTCATAAGGAGTTGAATCTTTCCAGCTTATGAGAGAAGGAGACCTTTCCAGGAGGAAAGTTTCTTGTTAACTCTTTCCAACAGGGCATTCCAAACAAAGATGTTAGACCTTTTGTAGATAAGAGGCATTCCTAAGTAAGATTCCAGAAAACACTTGATTTTGCAACCCAGAATGCAAGCTAGCATTAATTGGAATTGTTTTATCCACATTAATAAAGTAAACAACACTTTTGAGAAAATTAACCATCTGCCCCGAGACTGATCATAGTCCTTGAGAGCAAGTTTGAAGTTGGTGGCTTCTTGAGACAAAGGCCTTTCCCATGCAGGAAGTTATCATCAACAAATTGGTTAAGGAAACAGATTTAGAGGGAGACCATTAGAAATATTGATTCACCATGAATACTCCTAGAAATGAAAATGCTTTCTTACAAATTCTACACAAATATTGCAAGCCATTGCATAACATAGATGAAAAGGAGATAGGGGGTCACCTTGTCTCATGCCTCTACCAGCTAAGAATAAATCCCTCCATGGCTGACCATTAACCAATATTGAATAACTATGTTCAAAAGAAATTTAGAGTCATAATCATAGACTAACACAGACCTTTTTCGCAACTTAAAGCCCACTGTGAAAATGAGTGTTTTAGTTTACAACATGGACATTTATCGAATTAATAATGTCAATATTTTTTGTTGAATAATGTTATAGTTATTTGTGTTTCACCTAATTCTTAGATCGTTTCTTTGAAGTGTTGACAAAACAGATAGGGTAATGGGCGTAGGAGGAATACCTATTCAAATGTTGGTTGATGGGTTGTTGCACGCGTATGACTTCCAGATCCACAGCTGATCGTGAGAGCTTCCTTTTGGCTAGGAGGAACTACTTGTAATGAAAACAAGACCACCAGAAGGAATTAAAAAATATGGGCAGTGAACTGCCTAGTGTATGCTAGATCCGAGAAGTGTGATACTTCCTAGATGGTTGTCAGTCCACTGTTTTAAACAATTTAATGTTGTAAACAAAGTAAATCCTATTGTTATTTAAAATTATTTAGGTATCTCACTTAAAAACACAATAAGAAATAGATCTAATCTAACAGGCTAAGCTAGAATAGAATCCAAAGGTCAAATGATTGGTTCTGGGTTTCTGCAGGTCTAATAGAGGTCTCGAGTAGATCACAGGTGAATGAGGGTGAAATGAAATTTGGTGGGTAGGTCTCTGTTCATAGATGTATGATCAAATATAGAGACTGATTTCGGTCAGGGGTGACTGACGGTGGTTAGGTGTGACTGGTGCCGGTTACTATGAGATCTGGAAATATCACAGAACAAGCTTTTGGTCTCCTTTGTGATTGCACAAAGGACTTTGGTGAGTTGGGGTGAAATATTGGGTTACTGGAGTAGGCTTTGGTGAGGTTTTAATGGGTATATGGAGGTGAAAATGTTGGATAAGGTCAATAGGGGGCAAGATAAACAATGGATGATAAAATGATGATGAAATGAAATAAACCAGGAAAGTATGATGTTATACTTACTTGGATTCTGGTCCTGAATGCCTGTGTGTGAGGGATGGAGGTGCTAATGAGGGGTTTGAAGGCTGCAAGTGATCACCAACTGAAAGAAAGATCTGCATGGGCTGCATGTACACTCCTCTTTTCTTGGATATATCAGATCATGGTTAGGATCGCTGTGCAGGAGAAGATGCTCAATCTCCTTCCTTGCATGCAGGTTTTCACTAGAATTTGCTCTCTAAAGATGAGCTATCTCTCTAAGATGTGTTCTTTCTCATCAACCTTCTCCCAATGTTTTCCAACCTTGAGAATAAGGTAGTTTAGGGGTTAAAAGGGTAACCGATGGCGGTCCGGCTTAACCGGCGATGGTTAGGGGTAACCGACGTTGGTCAAGGTGGGATTTCCTAGGTTTACTAAACTAGGGAGATCCTCTTGATTTCCTTAGATCTCGTGTCATTATCCCATGGATTAGACTGGGAGCTTCTTGTGAGCATGCGGGGATGTGGTTAGAGGGAATGTAGGCATTGATTTTTAGGGTTTGGGTAAGTCTTAGTTAGTTATGGCAACTTACTAAGAATAGGTCTTAGGTTGAGTTGGCTTGGTGAGGTGTCTAAGTGAACTGTATGTGTGGATATTATTTAAATAAGATATTTAAATAATAAATATAGTGAGGGTAATGAATTAATTTAATTAAATTAATATTAGTGGGGTGAAGGGGGGTCATGGCTAGGTAAATGTAATAAAAGGGTGCTTATATGTCAAGGGACCAAAGGGGAGTTTGACCTAATTTTAGTGTCTACATTTTGCCCCTTTTTGTTGCGTAGCTTGTATTGGTAAGCAACGCTAACAAAAATAAGATGTGGTTACCCCATGTGTGGGTGAAGGTGATCCCCCTCAAACCAGGAACTGACGAGGCAGTAGGCTGAAGCGGTGAGTGGTTTGATAAAAGGAAAATGTGAGGAAAAGGCAGGTGGGCATGGGAGAAAAGCGTGAAAGGTCCACTTGGGAAATCTAGGTATATGGGTCAGGGTTCAAAGGTAGCAACAGTCAAATGCACACACACACATATAAACTAGCAGCACGCTACTGGGTTGAATAGCAGGCAAACTCTACATTGTCTAAGGTCGATAGGTTTATCCAAACAAGGTTGAAGTGAATCCGGTATCCAAGGTATAGGATATGGTCAGGAAACACAACATAGGTTAGGTGCAGGAACGTTTAGGTATGTTCCGGTACACCAAAGGTAGGGTCAGGATAAACGGTCACGGCAATAGGCTAGGTAAGGTCATCAGGTCAATCAACACAGGTAACAGTGCCGCAAGGTATAGCGAACACATGAGGTCAAAGGTCACTAGCGATAGTCCAGGTCCAAATATCTAGGTCACGGCACGAGTAAGGCCAAGGTAGGGCTAAAATAATAAGAAGTCCCCAAAGGAGGATAAATGGAGATAGTAAGTGAGGAGGTTAGGAAAGTTAAGGTAAATGGGTTGGGTAAAGGTGGGGTGGGGTAAAGGATCAGGGTAAAGGGTGGGGTAAAAGGGAAAAGTAAGGGCAATGTGTAGGTGATGGTGACCAATGGTGGTCATTGATAACTGACATTGGTATAGGAAAACCGACGACGGTGAGGTAGGGCACGCGACTGATGTTGGTCAAGGGGAACCGACATTGGTTAGATTGGGTTTGTTATAAAAACAAAAAAAACCATGTTTTTATTATTCATTTGTTATTTGCGAAGTGAAGAAATGAAAAAAAAGAGAGAGAAAAGAGAGAAAAGTGTCTGGAGGAAATGGGACAGTGAGCTGGTAGTCTAATTTGATGAGGGTTGGGTTGGTGAGCAGTGGGTCTATGGGAGTAGGGTGAGAGATTTGATTGGTCAGAGGTTGTGGGAGCTATTCAGTGATGGCAGAGGCCGGAGAGGGATCAGGTGAGCCACCGGCACAATGACCAGACGTGCCACCGAGATGGCGGTAGCATGACGAGGTAAGCACCTAAGTCTATATTGGTGATTAGATACATGAGAGGTTTTGGTTTTTGTTATTGGTCATGGTTTTTGTGGTTTTTGTTTTTTTGGGTGGGAAAAAAAGAAAAATTTGGGTATGGGGAGAATAACGGGTAAAAAAGAGGGGGGGAGCGTGGTAAATTGTAGAGGTGGGTGGGTAGAGGTCCTAGGGTAGTGTAGGTCATTGTAGGTGGGGTAAAAGGGACTAGGTGGGAGAGTTTTTTAAAAAGGGGGGTTTGGGAAGTCACGGAATTTTCCACGACAGTGACCGGCGTCAGTCAAGCTTGGTCGGCATCGGTTGGGTAGAACCGGTATCGGTCACCAAACAGGTGACTGATGTCGGTTAAGTGATAACCGTGGTTCGTAAAGTTGAACTAGTAGTAGTCACCAAACAGGTGACCAATGTCAGTTTAAAGGTGACTGAAGTCAGTTAGAATAAAATGGTACCGGTCAAGCTATTAGGCACAAGGGTGCAAAAGTGATGTAGGTTAGGTAGTTGAGATGGGTAGGGTAAAAATAGGGTGGAGGGTAATGATAATTGGTGAATATGGTCATGATTAATATCATGCTTGGATTAGATGCAGGGGAGAGCGTAGTTACACATGCGGGACAGGGTTCTACCTCTACTGGTGACATTGCGTGGCTTAGCGACCCCTTTGGAGCTGCAACATGTGGAGGCAGTGGGCTTGAGTGGGATTTGGTGCTACCGACATGTTGTTTAGCAGCCCAGATTGATGGTCACGCTCATCGATAGATGGGACTCCGTGACCAACACGTTCCACCTTCTGATGGGTGAGATGACTATCACCCTGGAGGATGTGTTCCAGATTTTACGGTTACCCATATTAGGTGCCCAAGTTTACTCTATCTCCTTCTGAGTCCTCAGAGGAGCTAATCGGGATAGTATTTAGCGAGGGGGGCGGTGGATCTGAGATTCTATAGCACCAGTTTGAGCTATGGAGAGATGTACCTAGCCTGTCTAGATGAGACGAGGCTAATGGTTCTATTGATGGAGGCAGTGTGCTACTATGCACTGCCAGATGTAGAGGGTGGACACTTTCCCCAATCACTGATGGGGGTGCTCCACGATATGATGGTAGAGGAGACCTAGTTTTCCTGGGCACCAGCATTCTTGGTGCAGCTATATCGAGAGCTATGGGCATATGGGCAATTGCGTAGGTTTAGCCTGTGCTATACATTTATACTGCACTGATGGGCCTACAAGCACATAGTCTGTGTTTGACCTATAGGAAATCCCTAAGCATATGCATTCCCTGCGAGATCTGTGTGGGTGGGATACAAGAGACTGGTGCCAGTTGTCGAAGAGCGTAGATCGGATAGGCCGACGCATGATGTGGCCCATTTTTGGCAGTTATTGGAGGGGTTGTCTGGAGTGGACATTATTTGGAGGCCATATGTGGGATTCCCCGCATATAGGCACATGCATGAGGAGTTATCTAAGCTCCAACTAGAGAGGTGGATACAGGGTCACCGTTCTAAGGAGGATAAGATGATCCTAGTAGATAGGGTCCGACGGCAGTTTGGGCTTGTACAGGACATTCCTCTATCTTTCTAATAGTATCAGAGTGATGACGTGGAGAGGCCTCTACCTCTACCACATCCTACAGTGCCTACAGGGGAGGAGGAGCTAGTGGATCGGTGGATAGATGATGCTATATTTATAGACAGGTATAGGCAGTGGTGGGTGGCTCAGTTACGAGCCATACAACCTAGACTGGGGCAGCCAGACCTAGTTACTATTACAGTACAGAGAGAAACCCTACAGGGGTAGGTAACGGATGGCACCTCCATAGGCACTAGGATAGGGTCCTAGTTCATAGGCAGGGGTGGGACATGGTCCCATAGGATAGGTACAGGGTCAGAGGCCATTGGGGCCCACAGAGATAGTAGTACATAAGTCTAGATATGGGGGGCAAAAGATGACGGCTCGGGGGTATTACTAGGACTAGAAGATGGTGGTAGGATATTTAGTGTCTATGTATGTCAAGTAAAGGGCCAAAAACAGACCTCTAGCAGAGGACCAGATGTCATGACACCCATAGATGGGACAGCAACATGGGTACATCCAAACCCTGAAAATGGTAAGGGTGAGCAACAAGTTCACGGAGGCCAGTGCCAGTGATTAAAAGGACACAGCCATCACCATGATCGGGTGGGAGATGTTAGCAAAATTTCCCCGCTACGGGGACAAGGAGGTAGAGGGGATAGGTGAGACAGATATGGAGGTGTCCACCGATGATGAGTGTTAATATATGGCCATCTATTTTAATGTTACTTTTGATTTTTGATCATATACCGGGCTGCGTGACTGAAGATGATGAGGTTGTATGAGGTTTTTGTATTTTTGAGCATATACTGGCCTACATGCCGAAGATGGTGAGAATGTATACGAGAGGGTTTTATTATTTTGATCATATACTGGCCTACGTGCCGAAGATGGTGAGGCTGTATATGAGAGATTTTGAGAGATGAGATGATATTAGTTTGAGATTATGTATATTCGGATGGAATAACACCTATTTTATGATGAGATGGATGAACATCTGATGATGTACTTTGATGTTGATAAACTGTGATTGTTTTATAGAAAGAAAAGTGATGGTTTATCCATAGATTGACTATGTAGGGTGGGTAGGCATGGATTGAGGCAGGTTATGGTTAGCCTGGTTGAGTTAGTTATAGGCATGGTGAGTCAGGTTGTGTTAGCATGGTGAGTTAGATCATAGGCATGGTTGAGTCATGTTGGTGTTAGGCATGGTTGAGTTAGGTCATAGGCACGGTTGAGTCAGGTTGGTGTTAGGCATGAGGGATTCAGGTCGTGGTTTTAGGCATGGATTGAGTCAGGTTGGTGTTAGGCATGGTTGATTCAGGTCAGCATTAGGCATGGTTGAGTTACGTCATAGGCATGGTTAATTCAAGTCGTGGTTTTAGGCATGGATTGAGTTAAAAGTGGATGAGTTTGTAATCATTAATGTGTTGATTAATGGATGATATGGATCAGTTTAAGATGTTTTATATATATGCATGATGTTGGTAAAGGGGAACTGGTAATAAAAATAAATGTATGTTTGATGATGATTAAAAGGTAAAGTTATTTTGGGTGTTTGGTTTTATGTTCCCCAATTTTTTAGATATAAAAAGGAAACGAAAGTAGTAAAGTCAGAAGGTGATTTAGGAAAATGAAAGATGACTTGGTTATGGTCGAGAGTGCCGAGCAACCGCTAAGGGCCCTGTTCCCTCGAAGTGATGCTACATAGTCTTGGAAAAAAGGACCCTCAGCCGATGTATTTTCTCCCATAGCTATGGAAAAATAATGAGGAGAATTGAATAATGGATGGTAGGATGATCGTAGGCATAATTTGGGTTTATGTCTATAAAGTGTAGGGAGTTGGGCAAATTGTATCGGATTTCTGTGTGTTAAGATCCCAGCAATTACCCCAAGTAAGCGTTCGACTGACGCAAGTCTTGTATACAGATACTCAATACATAATAAAGAAGGTGTAAAATCTAAAGGTGGCAAGAACAAAACCCCTGAATTGGTTAGGATCATAACGAGTAATGTCTAACTTGGGGGAGGGATGGATGTAAGACCCTAAAGACATTACAACATGATTCATTTTTCTAATGGTGAAAAGCATCACTGATCACCAACTGTCACATGTTTCCAGAGTTCCCTTGAGGGTGGTAGGGAATGGTGTGGCAAATGGTGGGGGTGAAAGTGGTGACTTTTTTATATTGTAAGAGGTAGCATTCTCTTTGGGCAAGAGATCCAAGGTTGGCAATGGTCAATTCCATGAATAAAAAGGCTCTTCTTATTTTTGAACGGTATTGAGATAGACTGATCGATATGGAAAGTCATATGGGATGAGGAAATTTAACTCCTTGAGGTCTTTGTGAAGCTTACCGTATGGGGAGCTTTAGATTCTCTCTTCACTTTTTTTGAGAGAGAGAGCCTTTATGTATCTTTCCTTCGAGGGAGGACTCTATTTAGAGTAGTTGATTGTAGAGAGGAAAGATGTCTTTTGAGGGAGTCATCTTTCTTATAGAATTTGACTCAAGGAGTTGGATTCCCATGTGAGGCGTTGAAGTCATGGACAAGACCAAGGTGAAGAATAGGATTCTGTTCACAAAAACCAGTGTGAATGACCAGGGATCTCATCTAAAGTACCAAACAATTATCCAATGAGAAAGGATGCTAGTGCAGTTTCTGTACACATATTCAAGAGAAGATACAGTGACGAGAATGCACCTGACTCTTTTTAATCATTGGTGAGGTTTAAGAAGTTGGATAGCACTCTAGGATGAGCATGGAAAGAGAAAAAGGTGCGGTGGGACTAAAATCAAGTCAGTAGAATGGTCAAAGATGGCAATCATTAAGGGCTCAGGTTTGGTTTACCATCGAGTGAAGAATAAATGATAAGCACCTGATCCATAAGTATGGGTCACGATGTATGGTCCCCAGCCACTTATGAGCAAGCGTTTCCCCCATTTACTTTTTTCTACGATTAGTTACATGTTGATTTTCTTTCAGGATAGATCAACCAACGTGAAAGGTTCATTCATGGACCATTTATCATAGGCAACGTTCATTCTAAT
The DNA here is from genome assembly GCA_019776745.2 of Taxus chinensis. Taxonomy (NCBI): domain Eukaryota; kingdom Viridiplantae; phylum Streptophyta; class Pinopsida; order Cupressales; family Taxaceae; genus Taxus; species Taxus chinensis. The sequence continues at coordinate 9,132 of JAHRHJ020000536.1, read as the reverse complement.
AACTCAGTTTTGCTAAACGGACTTAACAATAATCATCCTCATTGAGCATGTCATGAAGAGAACTGTGGGAGTGAGGATTTGGACTTCGAGAGGTAAGAACAGCCTCTAACCAAAACCGAGACCATAGAAAAGGCTAGGCAGTGGTAATGTGAATACAGTGCTTATTCCCACAGGGCAAAAGAATGTGCGTCCATTATTCCTGCTAGTACCTTGACCACTTTTCATGAGAATTTTGTTCAAGTTTTGTAGTGGATTTCGGCTTGGCCGTTGGTTTGTGGGTAATACGGTGATGAGAAACTTAGCTGAATGCCGAAGGTGTCGCAAATTTTTTGCAATGTTTTATTTTTGAATTGTTTTCCATTATCAATGATGAGGTGATGAGGAACACCAAAGCGACAAATTATGTGATGATTGATGACTACATATTTTCTCATATTAATGGAAATGGGTGGTATGGCTAAGCCAAATTTTGTTGTAGTATTCGGTAGCGGTGATGTCCATTGATGGCGGTTTCAGAAGTAATGCGGCATTGATCTCTCTGACAAGTCCAAACTCCCAGAGAAAAGGGCCAAAGGTCATGAGTGGGGGGGGGGACCTTGGAAGGCGGGGACTGGGTGTATGATGAGGTTGGCGTGGTGGATGTGACATTTTACACAATGCTGGAATAGTTCACAAACACATTGCGTTAAGGGTTGGCAAGTAATCGCCTGGTGAAGAATACACTTAGCAACAGCAAGGCCAAGGAACAGTGACCTCCACATATCCCATCATGAAATTCCTTAATGGTAATACAGGAAGTTAGAAATCTGAGGCATTGCAAGAGAGAGAATACCATCAAAGCAGCCACAACTTATAGAGGAGGCCCCCCATGGATGACGTAAGGAGGAAGAGAGACCATTTTAAGGAAGGTGTGTGTCCATTACGGGTGAGATTCAGGGATAAGATGGAGAGAGAAAAGATAGTCGGAGTAGGTTTTTATACCAAAGGCATTAGGGTCTGGGGCAATGGTTCTGATATTTTGGAGTAAAAAATCGTGAGTGACGGTGGTAATAATGAGTGGGGTGATTGGATTGTTGTTTGGTGAAAAACTCTTTTTAGAATCGCGGGCACGCGGGGTATTTGAGAAGCCAGCAGGCCATGGTATCAAAAAATTTGTTGGTTTTGGAACATGGGGACGGTTTTTGAAGGGTTGAATGAAACAGTCAAAGGTGGTGGAATGTTGTTAAAAGTATTGTCTACATGATGTTTATACTTTTCAAGTAAGTATACATTACAACATTGATATTGCCATTGACTTGGTTTATGACCAATTGAGAATCACCAAAATGTTGATTTGTGAACTAGGGTGTAGGTGGTTGGAGAACTAATACAAGTGCTCATATTCGGGTAAGTATTTTTGTACAATCAAAAATCAAGGTTTGAAGAAAAAAGGCATGGGTTCACCACAAGGGGAATGAGGATAACACCAGCTCCACCCCCATGCTGACACTTGGAACCATCAAAGAAAATTGTCATTTGGTAAGCGGGTTCGTCCAGGGAAAGGGTAGTAATTGACTCATGTAGAAAGTCAAAATTAGAGGGTTGATCCTGGGAAATAGGTACGTTGGCCAATTGGTCGGCAATAGCTTGCCCTTAATGGATTTTGATGATGAATCGAGGTCAAGGTTGGCCAAAATCATAAGCCAGCATTGCGGCGCGTTGATTTTGGTAAGTTTGGCATTTATGAAGTGTAAGGGGGCTGGTGTTTGGTCAAACATGGTTTTGGGGAAGTAATGGCAGAGTTTTGGGCGACAATAAATAAGGCTCTAAGAAAAGTTTTTTGGGATGGGTTTGTACGGGTTTCATTAGTCCAAAAGAGGACCGGCTTATGTAATTAAACCACATGCCTCCCTATGTTTGTTCATCACGATGAGCGAGCATGGCCCCCAGGATGATCGGTAGCGAGATAAAACAAGTAGAAGGGTTATTGTCTTTAGGTGAATAATGAGTAAGGGGGTTTGAAGAAGGTATTGTTTTAAGGACCTCAAAATAGTTGTGGTGGTAGTGATTACCCCATTTAAAGGAGAAATCTTCTTGAGAAAATGATGAAAATGGTTGACACCGATCAAACAAATTTGAAATGAATGGCGAATAGACTTCAACTTACCTTGTAGGCTATGGGTTGCCTCAGGTTTAGTGGGCGTGAGGCATTTCAGAATGGCTCGCTTTAGTATTGTCAACTTATATTACCACATAAGGAGATGAAAATCATAGGAGATTTCCTGAGAGAACCACCAAAGAACATTTCTTGGGCTGAGGAAAACGTAATATTTAATAGGTGGTCAAAGAGGTGTTTTTTAGGACGGTGAGGCGGGGTGCTCATAGAGGTGTTTATATTTGGCAAGGAGAGTCGTCAACGTCTCTTCCACTATACGTGCATGATGTCATGGAAGATATAAGTCATTAACCCCGATGTGATATGTGGCTACTCGGCCACTAGCATTTTAAGGACGACAAGGATGACCGATAGTAAAGGTCCCCCAAGGGGGTGATGAATGCAGTTTTTTGATGATCTTATACGGGCAAGAAGATTTGGTTATAGCCTAAGAAAGCCATCCATGAGTGAGCATCTCGGACCAGCAAGTAAGGTCACATAGCTGGTCAATACCATGTAGAGGAAAGTCATATTTTGGGAAAGCTAGCGTGAGGTCATTAGAAAGTCATGCAAATGCAAAGGCCCCCCTGTTTCGCCTTAGTGACAAGGACAATTTTAGAAATCAACGAGGATAATCACATGGTGGGTAATATGAAGGAAAAAACGCCAAAGAAGGATAAGTTCTTCTTTGACAAGAAGGGAATGCGAGGGTGCATTTTCCTCAGCTTTTGTTTGATGGGCTGGCACAGGAATGGTACAATATTGTGGCATATGGGGGGTCAATACTAAGCATGTCTGCATAAGACCAAGAGAAAGCATGGTTATGGTTTTTGAGAAAAGAGGTGATGGCTTCATGTTCAGCTGCATCTAAAGATTGGCTGATCTTTAAGATGTGTGGGTCGTCCTGAGTCTGAATGTTGATTTCAAGATTTAACCAGTCAACAATTTGGTCTCAGAAGGGGAATGACCGCATAATATATGAGTCTTCAACACCAAGGAGGTAGTATAGATTCTTCATCCTAACATTGAACGATGTTAATCGAAGGGGTATCATCTCGATCATTCAAGATACAGGAAGGAAGAGAGGAGGAGGCCTCCCCTCATGTTGATAAGGAGCGGCCCCAAGGAGATGGTATGTATGAAAAAAAAAAGTTAGGAGGAATGGATTTGGGTTCCATCGACTCGTCAGTTGAAGCTGGTGATGGTGGTGAAGAATGGTGGAGAAGGGCTAATGTCCTCGATGAGTCAATGCGAGGCCTTCTTGGTAGGTGGTCAGCAAAGCAGATACTACCTATGGTCATCGATATTTATGGGAAGTACATGGAATCACAATATGCAGCATTTTCGTAAAATCCAAAACCAAAACCCGTCCACACCACATGGTGCAGGAAGGGTGGGAAAAACTGGTGATTGGTGAGTGGGGGACTGGAGGTCGTGGGAAAATTGGGCAGGTTGTGACAGTGGTTCAAGTGTGTAAGTAACGGGTGGTAGCAATCAATTCCCCAGAGGTGAGGACTGGTACGAAGTGGGGGAGGGAGGACATAAAGGAGGTGTTGTGCCTATATAGTGATCCTAAGAGGGTGTTGGTGAAGACTTCCAAACTCTTGTGGAGTAAGGAATGTGTTACACTATAAGGTGGACACTCCCCAAGTGAGGCATTGAAAAATTCCTTCCAAGGGCATCAGTGGCTGGATCGTGGGTAGCTAGAATCAAAGATGTGTCAGAGTCGATGTGAGGTGGGAGCAACGGATTGGGAGGATGATGGTTCAGCCGTGGAGGTTGGAGGGTTATGGTTTAGTGGTAGGCATGGAGAGAGTGCGGTTGAGGTGTAGAGGCTGTACTAGTAAGCGGGAGGTGTAGGTGAATATGGTAGTAAGTGGTCATGAGAGAGTGAAATGCCTTAATGGGTCATAAGCAGGTCATTTTGGGTTGGAAAGTCATGTGCATGTTCTATGAAAAAGGTGAACAATCAGTTGGAATGTATAGGTGTGTCCTTCATGCTCAAACTTTACACAAATGATGCAAAGTGGGAATAGGAAACCACAAACCCAATGACACGAATCCAGGGTCTTCCAGCACAGGTTAATTGAAATTCCCCTCTAAGATGGTATAAAATAACTCTGAATAGTGTGTGGAACCCACGCCAAAATAGAGGATGAGGTGGCCTAGTGTAGAGGTGATCGCATCATTGAATGAACACAACATGATAGGATGTTTTATGTATGTAATTGTCAAGTAGCACATTGAAGAAAATGCATGAGATTTGAAAATGATATTCATGCTAGCAAACAATCCCATCAATCATACAATGTACCACAATTTCATCAATGTGGACAGAGATGAAAGAGAGATGGGTCTTAGGTAATCTGTTTGGTATGGTTTCTGGTGGATCTCTTCTGAGAAGTAGGGAGGTTATTGGTGAGTAGGTTGATGGTGTGGATAAAGGTGGCAATGTGGTGAGAGGGTTACTTGATGAGGGGGTGTGTGATAATGGAGGCTACGGGTGTAGGTTCATGGGTAAAACCTCAATTAATGTAGGACCCTCATGAGAGATTGCGATGGTTCCGGAGGTTTGGATGAGGTCATATAAGGACATTTAAGGGGGGATCGCTGTAGTTATGTGAGCAGTTGTGCAGTGTGTGCACCCATTAGAAAGAAAGAGGAATGGGGGATCGTGGATATTGATTTTAGGTGTGGGTGCAGATGATATGTTGGGTATAGTAGGATGATTGGTGTGAGGTCAGTTGTCTTTTCGTTTCTTGGTCCTTCTGAGCCCGAGGTGCAATGTGGCTCATTTTGATCTGAGGTGGGGATGGTAGGTGGCCATGAAGGTAGGGGGAACACAATGGTTTAAAAACCCAACTGAACGGGAAGGGAGTCTTGTGAGATGAGCTAGGCACATGACATTCGGGTGGCGGGTTTGGTGAGGTAATGATTGCAAACCATGTAATTTCAAATCTATGGTGTTTAGGGCTGTGGAGAGTAAAGGTCTGGGTCATGAGCAGGTTAGTGAGGGAGAGCTGTGGGAATGGGGCTGTTGTTCATGAAAGGGGCCTCATCAAGAAGTAATCATCGTAAAAGTTTTCTTCCGGAGGACATAACTATATAAGGACGGTTTTCAAATCCCTTCCAATTCGCCCATCGTGTCCTATTACACGTGTGGCACTAATTTTGGTGTCGTAAACCATTTTTTGGCTTGAGTTTGAGAGGTGGTAATGTGATGATATAAGTTTCAAGGAGGTTGGTTAAAATTTTGGCGTTGGACCATACTAGTGGGTCGCAATGGGAAGTGAAAGTGGGTTTGGGTGTAGGTGTGGATGATTGTTGAGGAATGGTCTTTGCAGGAGGGGGAAGTGGTTCTACTATGTTTTGGGTGTTGGTGTGATCTTAGGGGTGTTCATGTTTGGTTTGGGTAGGGGTATGTGATGAAATAGTACAGGAGGTGTAATGGGTTGTTTTGTACTACCTTATTGAAGGTAGCGTATTTTGGTCATTTTGGGTTGCACCTTCTTGGTACAGGTGATATGGGTTACATATCCTAGAGGGAAAGAGGCAAGTGTGGAAGAGGCATGTTACTCACGGGGATAATGGAGGTGTTGTGAAGGTAGAATCCGTGGGTCGTGCAGGGTTGTGAGGGACATAGACTGAAGTGTTGTGGGTAGTGAAGAAGTAACCAACGGTACATTGGAGGAATGGGTGTAAAGATTTGTAGATGTGGGTTTAAGTCACATCGGCCACTTGGATACCTTAGGGTTTGTGGGAAGGAATGGTTGTTGTTTTTGGTTTACTTGTCGGATGGAGTTCTTACCTTTTGAGGTTAAGGTCCTAAATGGACAAAAGTGAGTGGGGGAGGGGGGGGGGGGGGTGAAGGTGATGAATGGTTGATGACTAGCTGGGTATGAGTCTATGGGCTTGGTTCTTCTTATTTGGTTGCTGGATTAGGTTTTGTGTTGACTTTGAGATGTAGTCTAAATCGAGTTTGATAGGTGGATGATTAAGGCTAGGGTTGGGGTGACCCCTAAATGTAGTAAATGATTTATTCAAGAAGATGATGTAGGTGTGGTTAGATTGATAATGCATTTTGGGTTTATGGTAAAGGTGTGTGTTAAGCTATGGCGGGTGCCATGGTAGAAGTTGTGATAGAGGTGGTTGTGCTCGGTTTGATTAGTCAGAATATTTTTGGGTAGATAGCTGAAGTGTTAGCAAGTGACATCTACATTTGTGTTATATAATGAAGTAGAAGATGCCCCTAAAGTAAGAGCTCTATCCACATAATCTAAGTGAATCGGCTAAGCATGAGAAGGAAAATGACGTAGGTGATTTTGATGAGGCACCTAATGGCAAATTCCCCCGTGAAAGTTGTCTTAATGAGAGGGGGAAATTTCTAAACTTTGCTTCCAGGGGTAAAGGGACCGAAAGTATGGGTTCTACAGTATCTTGGGTAGCCTGATGAGAAATTACCGTCGGGTAAAGGCATTTTTTACTAGGGTCTTGGATAGGTGGAAGGGGATGACTGGTCCTCCTCTATGGGTGGAGAAGATGGTAGGTGCTCCTCTGTGGGTAGAGGAGATGGTGGGTACTCCTCTGCAGGCTAGAGAGGTACTGTGAGTGATGGCTCTCTAGGTGGAGAAGCCAAAGGTTAAATGGTCTCAATGTTAAGGAGCTCCTCCACTGGTGGAGAGATGTGAAGGTGTTCCTCATAATGGGTGAGGAATGGTGAGGTGGGGGGCAAGTGTATGTGGGACTTCGGGCTAGGATTTCCTCTATGGAATGGAATATAGGTATTGGTAAGCACTGGGTGCATTTCTGAAAATAGTGTGGACCTTGCGGGTATGGCTATCATGAGTTGAGGTCTCCCGTTTGAGTCAGCTGAAGGGCATGACTAGAACTGTTTTCTTGAAGATGTGTAGTTTGATAGGTAGGTTGCGTTAGGATGACATCCAAGTTAACTCACCTTTCTTTAGCATTTCTTGGACACATTTTTTTTGAAAGGGAATGTTAATTTTTCGTCACTAGTGACCCTTTCACGATGATAGTTACAGAGAATTTGTGTTCTTTATATACCATGGCAAGGTGCGGGGTGAGCAGGGTAAATAGTGTGTGTGTTATAGGAGGAAGGGTGATGGCCCAACTTTAATTAGTCTAATTTTGAACAAAGTTTTGAATGGGTGAGAGATTAGATGAGGAGCTAAGCCTCAATTTTATAGAATGGTTGGGTGTCTTTTGAGTACCACTGCGTTTACGGTCCCCTGGCTTAAATAATTGTTCGGTGGTTTTGAAAAAGAAGAGGTATCATTGAATAAATGTTGAGTTTTTATGGGTAATGGATTTCGTCTCTTCAATAGCGAATCTTCTAGCTTTTTTTTTGGTAATGGGAGATGCTTCATCGAAAAGTTTGGCAAAGGGTTTGAACCTGCAGGGTTGGTGAGATATGCCTAGCACAAGCCCACATGAAGATTTTGATAGTCAGTTGCAGTGAGTTGGCAGTGAGTTGATGATCAAGACTTTTACACCAACAAAGCAACAAAATCTACGTAGATTCGTACGTCATCTTGACACGTAGATTATAGTCAGTCATGGAACCTTCTACACGATTATAATGGAGAATTGATATTAAAATGCTGGGCTACCTGGTGACTAAAAGATAGAGTGTCTGGGTAACCCACTATACCAATATAATGTAGGCCTCGTCAGATAATGGGAAAGGTCCTCGAAAGCAAAGCGTATCGGGGCGATCAGGATAACACCCGATGTTTAAATACCACAAATGTGTTGGTGTCTTCTCTGATATTTTGAAACGGTTGTTCGAATTAGCTTTCACCACTGCATGGGTATGGACGGATAGGAAGGGATGAGTTTAGGCTCATTAAAAATCTCTTGTAGGTGAGAGTATTGCGGGAGCCAGAACCAATGCCTCCCAATGTCGACATCTTTCCATCATTACTTCATTGGTAATGGTAGTTGTGATGGATGTGGTGCCTCCTGTAGTGTACGAGGGTTAGTGTTGGGCATGTACAAGGGGGCATTCCAAATATCTGGTCGTTATCAATATTGATTGAGAAGAAGACCAAGGAATTGAAATAGGGGGTAACATACCTAGATGTGACTCATAGATGAAACAGGAGTGGTTATGTATGATAGTTACGTATATGGAGGTGGAAGGGTATGGTGACCCTAGTGGTAATGGCGGCTAAGGATTGCGGAAAAAAAGGATGACATTTTTAACAAAGGGGGTAGGGGTCACCGACACCGGGGGTTTTAATGTAGCTACGGGTATATGCAAGATAATAGGGGCAAATGAGGTTGTATTTTGGGTGGTTGGCAAAGGTATAGTGGATGTACAATGAATGTAGCAGATGTGGCAGTCATAGCAAGTATAAGGCCTAGCTATGAAACAACTTTCGCTAAGGTAGATGCGGGTAGTGCAAAGCCAAATGGGGTTGACGCAGGAGTGGGAACGAGAGTCGAGGGGATAGATACGAGCATGTTGTATATCAACTGACCCAAGGCATCTTGAGTGGACAAGTGGGAAAGGTAGAACTACAAGGTGGCGGGATTTTGGTCAAGGAGTCATGTGAAACTCCTCGTCTATAGTAGAGATAGAGATAGGTTGGTAGGATACATTGGGATTTAAACTGGAAGGTGGTTGGAAGGCTAGGTGGGAGTTGTTGAAAATGGTGTGGAATATGAGGGCGTTCACTTGGCTTCGGGCAAGCCACCATAGTGAACTGTACTGATCAGGTTATAGACTTATTGTCTACAGATGACAACATAAATACACCAAAAGAATAAAGATAGGAGAGACGGCGGGGTAGTTGAGTAGGTGATTAGGGTACTAGAGGGTAGCTGGAAAATGACACAGGATGACGATGATGGTTAGGTGTAAACCAACGCCAGTCACGGTAACTGTAGTGCCAGGCACTGTGGAAAGTGGATTAGTTGGTTTTAAAACAAGGTTCAAAAGGCAATAATTTTCCAAGTAGCAAGCTGCTAATGGG
>JAHRHJ020000535.1:37500-65872 GCA_019776745.2 Taxus chinensis | reverse complement strand
CCCCAAGGTGAAACACTTGGTTCTAATCAATCCTTTAGACAAAAGCTCTTGTAAACTGTGCCTTAAGCTCAACTAACTCAGTAGTAGTCATCCGATAAGGCGCTTTGGAAATAGTTCCGTTCTAGGCTTGATTTCAATGGTAAAATCAAATTCTCTCTTGGGTGGTAACCCTGGTAATTCCTCAGGAAAAACATCCCTGAAAACATCTGTAGCAGAGGGAATTGTTCCATGAAATCATCATCTTCTTCTGAAGATTTAGATATCTTTACCGCATAAAGGGTACATCCTTTATTTTTAGCCTTTTTAAGCTGCATAGCTGACAGTTTTCTAACTGAAATTTCTCGTTTCACACCTTGAATCTCTGCTGATTTCCAGCTGATCATCTAGACATTTTATGTTCTTTATAGCAATCTACCCTTTGCTTTTATGGTCAGCTAACCAATTGACACCGATGACAATGTCATACGATCCCAAAGGTGCAACATAGAGATCACTTCCGTGGAAAAGTCAAGTAAGTCAAGGACTGCCCCAAAAAGACACATACTCACTGTATGAACATAATTATTACCATACTGTATAGTCCAATATTTATCCATTTTTTCTAGCTTTTCTTTTAAGTTTAGAAGCTAGTTTATTAGATATAAAACATTCAGTAGCTCCTGTAATCAAAAGAATAGTGACAGGTATCCGAATAACTACCCGAAACTTCTATAGGTGTCACTAGTGCTTTTCAGCCTGCTTGTCCGCTACTTATGCCAAAGCATAGTATCTTATGCTGCTGATTACACATTCCTTCTTCAAAGGGCACGGATTTGCGTAGTGATCATTTACCGACAATTGTAGCAGCCTCCTACAGTTCTCCCTTTTTAGGCTCAAAGTTTGCCTCCTTTTTATAATTGTCACGTTTCCCCATAGTGCTTCTGCCCTTATTATAATTTTTTAGCACATTTCCTTTACTTTTCCAGCAGCTATTACTGTCTGCTTTCCTTATTGTCTCTCCTGGCAATTCACGCTTCGTGTTCATACTTACTCTTGTTTCCAAAATTTCCAATGTCCCTTTTCTTCTAGGTGCAAGAGAGGTTGAAGAAGGGTTTGCAGTATTCTTATGCACTTCCTCCATATGAGCAGAAATAGAATGTAATTTCTGTTCTTGCCTTATGGCCTGTCAACAACTCTTCCATAGTGGTTAGACTGTGAAACATAACATCTCCCCCTATCACAGGATTCAATCCATGATGCATTTCCGTATCCAAACTTTTCGTCAGGTTTGATACTACGGTACATACTGAGGAGTTTCTAAACTGCTCCAGTATCAGTTACCGTTAGCTCCCTGAGCTAAGTTCTGAAATTCTATATTTTCTGATCATAGAAAAGTTGTGGCAGCCAACGGGCCTAAAATAGCCTTTTAAATGTCCAAGTGTAATATTGGTCTCATCAATGTTTAGCTCAGATTTTCGGCTATCCCACCATGACAGATGCTGCTGACGGTAAGCTGATAGGCTCCCCAAATAGCTTTGTTTTCTTCTGAGAAGTTCCTATTGCAAAGTATTTTCCATTTGCTGAGCCAGTTCTTAGCTCCATCTCCTAATGTGGTGCCATCATCTTAGGTTTTTTGGACTTATCTTTTTATATCATTAGTGAGGTCTGATACTCATCTGGCCTTTGTTTTCTGGTGGACAGGTGCATTCCCAGCATTAATATCAACACCCCCATTCGGGGTTGTCCTCAGGAGGTTGCCTAATATTATATCAGATTCATCATCCTCCTATTTCCCATTACCTATGTTCACGTCAGCTAGAAGCGTCTCTTGTGTACAAACGGGGGGCAGCAAGGGCTCTCATCAAGTTTCTGGGTTGCGTTGACGCTTCCTCCTTCAGGTGGACAGCATTATTCGCAACGTCCCACCTTGTTCTAACCATTTTCTGTTACAAGAAAAAATTCAGGGGTGTGTAGAGATTATGACTCAATAGGTCAAGAGCCGAAACCTTCAGCTCTGATACCAAGATGTAACATCTCATTTTATACTTTAAGAACAAGTGAATTTCTATTTTTTGATAATTGCATCCTGGTTCTAAATACATTAATTTAGAACTCACAAATCAAATAACCATTCATATACACGACAACATATGCAGCGTAATGACTTGATTACTTCCGATCTGATTCATTCTGACTCCGGTATATCTACGATCTATTCATAGTAAAAATGAAGTTGGAGTTTTTAGATAACCTTTACTCTTGCCGGTTCTCTTCCCTACTCTGGGATTCAGAAGGCTCTATCCAAGGAACCTATACGAATAATCGTTCCTATTATGTCATGGCATCTCATCCCTTAGACTAGGTGAATAGGACAACGCATCAGCAGCTTGCGAATTTGGCCAAATATTTAACATACTATTTATGGTCTCGTAGTCCTGAACGCATACTCGTCAATCTGGAATACGTCCTTCACCCCATTCAATTTAGATAGACTGTCCTACACTGACTACTGCCGTCCTTCTTTCACAACTGAATCACCCGAGGCCGATTAACAAGGTGATAATGTTATATGGATTGCCCACGAGGACTAGGGCTATGGGGCTTGACATACGGTTAACCTTGCAGTTCAAACCAGTCTGTGTCATGATACCCGAAATTCGTCCTAGGCAGCCTTATAATATGACCCGTTCTTAATCGGACCCTGGGTAACTCGTGCGAAATCAAGTGTAAATCTTAGCGATCAATGCAAAGGGTGTCGCCATAAGTCATCTGCATTATTGTAACTTCAAGAAGATCCTAATCTTCTCGGAGGTACAACTCTGCAGTTGACTTATGTCGTACATACCTGAGGAGTTTTGTAAATCCGCCTCGAAAAGTATTCAGTTACCGTTAGCTTCCACTTGAGCTAAGTTCTGAAATTCTGTCATTTTCTGATCCCTAGAAAAGTTGTGGCAGCCAACGTTGCCTAAAATAGCCGTTAAATTGATCCCCAAGTAATATTGGTCTCATCAATGTTTAGCTACAGCTTTTCGGCTATCCCACCACGAAGATGCTTCATGAGAAAGCTGATAGGTTCCCCAAATAGCTTTGGTTTCCTCTGAGAAGTTCCTTATTGCAAAGTACTTCTCCCATTTCGCTAAGCTAGTTCTCAGCTCCATCTCCTAGTGTGGTGCCATCATACTTGGGTGGACTTATCCTTTTTATATCACTAGTTGTAACATCCTCATTTTATACTTTAGAACAAGTGAATTTTTTTTTTTTTTTTTTTTTGATAATTGCATACTGGTTCTAAATACATAATTTAGAACTCACAATTCAAATAACCATTCATATAACAGACAACCATATGCAGCTGTAATGACTCGGAGTACCTCCGATCTATTCATTCCATGACTCGGTAATCTACCGATCTATTCATGAGTAATAAGAGTCGGTGTTTTTATTTAACACATTACTCTTGCGGTTCTCTTCCCTAATCTGGGATTCAGAATGCTCTGTCCAAGGAATCTAACTGAATAATTGTTACTATTATTCATCGGCATCTCATCCCTTAGACTAGGTGAATTAGGACAACGCAATCAGCAGCTTGCGATACTTTGGCCAAAGATTTGAAACATACTGTTCATGTCTCGTATTCCTTAACGGCATACTCGTCAATCTGGAATACGTCCTTCACCCCATTCATATGTTATATAGAATGTCTTACACTGACTACTGTCAGTCCTTCCTTTCACAACTGAATCACTCGGAGGCAGATTAACAAGGTGATAATGTTATATGGATGCCCACGAGGATTAGGGATATGATGACATACTGGTTCAACCTTGCAGTTCAACCAGTGTGTCATGATACCCCGAATCTCCTAGGCAGCCTTATAACATGACCACGTTCTTAATCGGTCCCAGGGTAACTCGTGCGAAATCAAGTGTAAATCTTAGCGATCAATGCAAAGGGTGTCGCCATAAGTCATCTGCATTGTTGTAACTTCGAGAAGATCCTAATCTTCTCGGAGGTACAACCCTGCAGTTGACTTATGTCGTCAACCTTTAAATCCGCCTCGAAAAGATCTACTCAATAACAAGCGTTACGCACTTGAGTTTAAATTACTTTAAAGACTTTTCCCTAAGGTTAGCCTTTCCGATCCCTGGATTCTTCGTCTTAAGACGACCCTCCTCTATAAAACCCATTACATGGTACAGGTATTAAGGTCAAGTTCTCATCAAGGAGTCATTAGAATACACCTGATTCTAAAGCAACAGAATCGGACAATATCTCATAACCTTTGCTTGAGATTGCCATCTGAACTCCATTTGATTGTATATCAGTTCTCTTAACTGAATTTATATCATACTTTTTAGTATAAAGATATAAATGATTAAGAATCCAATTTAATATTGTCCTGTCATACTTAGGACTAGGGATTAGTAATTTAATCCAGCTTGTTTAGCGTTCTCCTTAGGCTCATTTTTAACCTATCTTCTAGAAAGACAATTATTTAAATCCAATATTGCTTTTGCTAGAACAAATTAGAACTACTAAACACTCATAAGAATTCAATCTCATTTTCTTGCAAGCTTTCATTGTCAATCACAAAAGCATCCATATTATACAATGATAACAATGCCCCTTCGTTACATAAACCGAAGAAGGTCAACTATCAGAAATAGAATACAACACATAAGTATCAAACACTTATTTCCATTCCTTTCAAAACTATACAATTACATTTTATGCAACAGCATACTTGATACAATGCTCAACGGAAAAGAAACATCTTTTCACATATAGTACATCTATAAAATCAAGCTGTAATTCATTATAAATCAAATAAACAATCTGATCAGCCTGTCAGATCTGCATTGCTTTTACCTCTTACGGCAACCATCTGCAAAAATAGTCAACATGAGTCAGTTCAATGAACTGAGCATGATAAGCACTAACTTTTAAAACAATTGCAATCCATCAATTGTTTTCATTAAACACCCTGTTTAAATGAGGTCAAATATTCACATTAGTAAACATATTCAGACTATGCCCTTGTAATACAAAATGATTACAAATATGTAACTCTATCATTGTTACAAAATAGTCTTAATCACTTTCTAATATTTCATCAAATATTAAGAAACAAGGAACGAATGTACACAAACAATCATTGAATCCAAAATCACAACATTGGTCAGATTGTTTCATTCTTCCAAAAAGGGAAATAACATAACAATTCGGGATTCCACCAATATGTTACAAAACAATTCCCACTGTTAGACAAATATCAACAAATATTAAATAAAGGAAGAGAAAGAACCAAATCCATTCATACTTCCTTTCACATAAGTTCATTACTGTACCGTCTTCACATATGAAAACATTCAACCAGTATATAAATGAACAAGTTAGACAAGCCACAAGTCGCTGTTCTAAATCAAGAAATAGAAACACAGCAAAACTCCTGTACAGCAACTAACACATCAACAATCCATACAACCTTAAGCCCAATACTAGTTCCTTTTACACAGTAAGGCTTTGACACAAGTTCGAAATCAAGAAACTTCAAGCGTATCGCTGTCAACAACAACTTATTGCATTAAGCAATTGAGGTTTCCTAAAGACTATGCCATGACGACCACACAGTATTTCCGAACATGCTCAGTCAAATCACTGAATCAACGGAAAGGAACTTAGCATACTTATTCTTGCTAGTCAAAATCGGAAAAGTAAACAGAAAATACTATCGATCTTACCTTGGCGCATGCAAGTCTAAGTGTGGTATTCGCGACTCACCCAACAGGGCCAGAACACGAAATAGTCATCCATACTCAAGGATCTCAAACAGTGACAAAGACAGTGTCCAAATGTCAAGTTCAGAAAGAGACAGAAGTACCAGTTACCTTTCCAGAATTCAATGATTCAAACCGAGGTAACAATTCAAGTAAATGCATTGAATTCATTACATGATATTCATCAACGAGTTGAATCAGGCAAACAAATTAATTACTGATTTCAAACAAGAACCCGACTGAACTCTTGCCAATCTTTTTACACAAATTTGTACAGGTTGAAGACGTAAATGTTCACCTAAAGAATCTGTACCACAAAATCCATGCAACACAAAAGTAATTTCAAGAAATAACAGAGGTCTTAGTACATGTTATTCCTTCAAGTCACTGGTTCATCAATTCACCAACTATTAAACATATTCAACTTGAACAGCGGCTCAAATGTAAATATAAATCATTCAATCGACTCCTCAGAGTCGTTCAGATTACAACATTATAAATCTATATATACACACTGTGTATACTGTTAACGGGTTTAATACCCATAACCGCTGAACCCAACAACATCGTAAGATGAAATTAGTTGATAAATCCTTCTATGCCATCCATGGCAATCATTCAGAATAAAACAAGTGTAAGCAAATCGAATACCCATTTCAAGCAAGGAAATCAACTGAGCCGCTTCGAAACTTTCGAACAGCTTACACAAAAGAAATGCAAATGCATACCCAGGAAATCTATACCATTATTTATTACAAATAACAGTGGCCAAAAGACCTGTTTTCTCTACAAGGCTTCCACGAAAATCAAATAACAAAACTCAAGATGAATCTACATTCTCAGCAGTAGATAGCAATATACGATTCAATCAAGGACTCCACTGAGTCGTTAAAATAAAGTATAGATGTATCAATATTGTACACAGTCAACAAATAATCCCGTTACCACAATAACAAGGAAGAACAACTTCCACTGGGTCGTATAGACTACGGTAACACAACAGTTACCTGTTCCCAAGCAAAAATTAGAAGACAAATGAAACCCAAAAAGTATCATTAGTCACTGTCAACAAAAACCACGACAGAGTTTCCAAAGGATTTCAATAAAACACTGATCAATCAAACAGGTATCACCAGTATCCTTCCCTACAGTTTCCACAACAAACAGTGACGACAAAAATCGACAACATAACAGTGGTCTATACCCTACACAGGTATATTCGATGGGCTCACGCCAAACAGGCCGAGCATTCATACTCTTTAAATATATAATATCTCACATATTTAAACCAGAAAGAATACACAAAGGAATAGAGACGAAATTCGAATTTAACAAACACCCATCTAGAGGAAATTGAAAAATCGAACCAGAAGAGATACAGTACCAAAAATCAAACAAGATCTCCATAGAAAATCATCTATTTTCTCAAAACATTTGAACAGAGTTGTTCTAATGAAATCACTTGAAAGACAGCAAGATATTTAAAGGTTAGGGCCTAACATGCCTGGATTTTTGATCAAATTTCCGAAGCAGACCACAGGAAGAGCTCAAACTTCCTTTTCTTTTTCCAAGATAAAGCGACCAACAAAATTTCGCTATCTCCATCACATATATATCCTCCATGACAGAGAAAAGAGCTAGAGCAGTTCATACTTGCCATGCAACTCAAAGAGAACTGGTGCGAAGAACCAGTAAACAAGCAGAGAGAGAGAAACCGAAAATCGCGACAAGCCAAACAAACCCACAAACTTCCCGTTTGCATGCCTTCTCGCGAGTTCCGAGCTCGACTTCCGAGAATATTGAATGCCATTAAACCAACTTTCCCGCTTAAACTCAACTTCCACCGACCGCCAGAATTGGCGACAGTCCAATGAAAATTCAAGTTCATTTCCAAACTTAGCGACCTGCCACGTCAGAACAGGTTAGCCGTGCTAAACCTCCGCCATGACCTGTCCCTCATCCTTATCCCCAGCATTAATTGCCATAGAAAACGCCGCCCATGGTTCGCACCCCTCCATAGGCCCCTTTACATCTCCTCATTAGTTAGGTTAGTATCTTAGGTTAGAATTTAGGGTAATACCCATACTAACAAATTTACACATAGATACTAACTTAGGATATTAACACATAGCCTAGGTCTAGGTTAGATTAACACTAATCTAACCCCTAGGTTAGGTTTTAGTTTTAGGTTACTAACCATTAATAATTCCAGTTAGGTCTAACGTTTTGTAAACTCAGAAAAGACCTGTATCATACCTTCTCGAACAGGATTAGCTCCTATACAGTTCTTAGGCTGCAGAATATACATGTAACGAATTATTACCTGGTCCACAATCGAGACCTTCCAGATATACTTCCATATCGGGAACCAATTTTATTTCACAAGATCAGCCTGAGTCATACTCCTGACCAGCTTAATCAATGCTTCCATACCTTGCAACCTGTTCAAGGTCTGTGATCTAATTCATCACAAACAAATTTAAAGCATTACTTGGATCAATTCCACTGATCCAAGACTAGATATTATAGATGAATAATTCTATAATTCATTCCGAGATCAGATTAATACTCAGATACAAAATGAAATAAATAAAAGAGTCTAATCATATTCTGACTCAGTCAAGATCTGCAATCTGCAAGGAAATTACAATACATATCAAGCATGATTTCTAAATCGAGGAACACATCCTTATACAAGAAATCACATATCAACACTTGTATGTCCAGGAGAAAGTAACAACAGTTCAGGGTGTTACATGCTTCCCTCCTAAAAAGATTCATCGTCCCGATGAATTACATATTAAATTAACCTTCAGGTCAATCAATTTATTAGTACACAAACAATGTGACTACTTCCATATTAAATAGTTCCAGAAATCAATGTCACAACACATTTATTCAACCTGAATAAAGTCTGCCTTAATCTGGCTTTCATAAATACTTAAAAACAATCAGTTCATAAAAGTATATTTTTGTCAACAGTTTTCATTCTGTTGCAAAAAGAGAAGGAAAAGCAATTTTCATCTCTTCCAGATTTTCCCAAGTTGCACTTTCTTCGCTAAACTGGTCCCACTGGACCTTACATTGCTGTATATCACGATTTCTTAAATGCAATTGGCGAGTTTCCAGCACTCGTGTGGGTTTAACCACGATTATTCCTGGGTCTTGGACCTGCAAGGAATTCCAATTTAAAACATGTGACAGATCTGAAACGTATTTCTTAAGCAAAGAAATATGGAAAACATCATGCATGCGAGATAAAGCAGGTGGCAATGCTAAACGATAAGCTACAGGATTGATTATTTCGACAATTTCGAAAGGTCCCACAAATCGTGGTGACAACTTGGCAGCCTTGCCAAAAGTTATAGAACTCTTTCTGGGTTTAACACGCAGAAAAACCTTATCACCAAGCTCAAACTTTCTATCAACCCGCTTAAGGTCAGCATAGCTCTTCTGTCTATCCGCTGCTTCCTTTAATCGTTCACGAATCAGCTTAACTTGCTGTTCCATTTCTGTGAGAATCTCTGGTCCAATTACCACTCTATCCTCAACACTGTCCCAACTAACAGGGGTTCTGCACTTTCTTCCATAAAGTGCTTCAAATGGTGCCATCTTAAGAGATGAGTGATAAGTGTTGTTGTATGCGAACTCAACTAATGGAAGATACTCTTCCCATTTATACTGTTGATCCATGCAATACATTCGCAACATGTCCTCCAACACTTGATTTACCCTCTCAGTTTGCCCATCCGTTTCTGGATGATATGCAGAACTGAAGTTTAGTTTCGTTCCTAGGGCTGCGTTAAGCGTTTGCCAAAACCTTGACGTCATTCTAGGATCCCTGTCAGATATAATCAGTTCTGGTACACCATGCAATCTGAAAATTTCGTGTACGAACCTCTTGGCCAGCACTGGTGAATCATCCTTTAGATTTCCAGCGATGAAATGAGCTACCTTAGTCAGTTTATCTACAACTACCAGGATAACATCATGCTTATTCCTGGACATAGGTAGTCCTTGTACAAAATCCATGGTTATTACTTGCCATTTGTACTGCGGTATGCTATGAGGATATAACAGTCCAGTAGGGTGCATATGTTCTGCCTTCACCCGCTGACATTCCAGACAATGAGTCACAAAATTTATCACATCCTTTTTCATACCTTTCCAGAAGTATTGCTGTTTCAAATCAGCAAGCATTTTTGTGATACCTGGGTGTCCAGAGAAAGGTGAATTGTGAAATTCAACTAACAACTTCTTTCTCAAATCATTCAGCACAGGTACATATACCCTATTTTCATAACGCAAGATTCCTTCGTTATCAAAATGAAAACCTTCATACCTTTTATCCTTTGGTTCTGCAGCAAGCGCTGCTTTTACTTGCTGAAAGTACAAATCTGATTCTGAGGCACTTTTTACCTCGTCTTTAAACTGAGTTCTTAATGTTATAAGAGCAGAAATGTGCCTCCTACAACTTAGAGCATCAGCTACTCTATTCTCCTTCCCTTTGATATAGCTA
The DNA here is from genome assembly GCA_019776745.2 of Taxus chinensis. Taxonomy (NCBI): domain Eukaryota; kingdom Viridiplantae; phylum Streptophyta; class Pinopsida; order Cupressales; family Taxaceae; genus Taxus; species Taxus chinensis. Next base: position 55,597 of record JAHRHJ020000535.1, on the reverse strand, counting down.
ATATCAAAGTCATATTGTGATAAAAATTCTAACCACCTTCTTTGTCTGGCATTCAGATTGGGCTGAGTAAAAATATATTTCAGTCCCAAGTGATCAGTTTTCAACTCAAAAGGTTTCCCAAGTAAATAGTGTCTCCAGACTTGAAGCGCATGAACAATGGCAGCAAGTTCCAAATCATGAGGGGCATAATTCAGCTCATGTAACTTAAGTTTTCTACTTTCATAAGCTATGACCTGATCATTTTGTAACAAAACACCTCCAAGGCCTTCCCCAGAAGCATCCGTTACAACAGTAAAATTCCCATTAGGGTCTGGTACAGCCAATATAGGTGCAGAAGTCAACTGGTCTTTCAGACTTTTGAAAGCCGCTTCGCACTTGTCATTCCACATGAATTTCTTATCCTTCTTTTGCAATGAAGTTATTGGTGCAGCTACCTTAGAAAAATCCTTTACAAATTTTCTATAGTAACCAGCAAGACCCATGAAGCTTCTTACTTCATGCACATTCTTTGGTGCAGGCCACTCAGTTATTGCCACTATTTTTGAAGGATCTACAGCAATTCCTTCTTTACTTATGACATGACCCAAATAGTGAACTTCTGAATCAAAGAAAGAACATTTGGATAACTTACCATACAACTTTCTCTTTCTCAAAATTCCCAAAACTATCTTCAAATGCTCATTGTGCTCCTCAACACTTTTAGAATAAATGAGAATATCGTCCAAGAATACAAGTACAAACTTGTCCAGGTATTCTTGAAAAATATTGTTCATTAAATTCATAAAGGCTGCGGGTGCATTAGTTAACCCAAAGGGTAGAACTGTGAATTCATAATGTCCGTACCTTGTTCGGAAAGCTGTTTTATGAATATCTTCCTCTTTAATCCTTAACTGATGATAACCAGATCGAAGGTCTATCTTAGAATAAACCGCTGCTCCACGCATTTGATCAAACAGATCATCGATCCTAGGAAGTGGATATCGGTTCTTGACTGTTGCTTTGTTCAACATCCGATAATCAATACACAGCCTTAGTGTTCCATCCTTCTTTTTCACAAATATCACAGGTGCTCCCCAAGGTGAAACACTTGGTCTAATCAATCCTTTAGACAAAAGCTCTTGTAACTGTGCCTTAAGCTCGACTAACTCAGTAGTAGTCATCCGATAAGGCGCTTTGGAAATAGGTTCCGTTCCAGGCTTGATTTCAATGGTAAAATCAAATTCTCTCTTGGGTGGTAACCCTGGTAATTCCTCAGGAAAAACATCCCTGAAACTTTGTAACAGAGGAATTTGCTTCATGTAATCACCATCTTCTTCTGAAGATTCAGATATCTTTACTGCATAAAGAGTACATCCTTTATTTTTAGCCTTTTTAAGCTGCATAGCTGACAGTTTTCTAACTGAAATTTCTCGTTTCACACCTTGAATCTCTGCTGATTCCAGCTGATCATCTAAACATTTTATGTTCTTTTCATAGCAATCTACCTTTGCTTTATGGTCAGCTAACCAATTGACACCAATAATAATGTCATACGATCCCAAAGGTGCAACATAGAGATCAACTTCCGTGGAGAAATTAGGTAAATCAAGGACTGCTCCAAAAAGACACATACTCACTGTATGAACAGAATTATTACCATACTCTACAGTCCAAGATTTATCCATTTTTCCAGCTTTTCTTTTAAGTTTAGAAGCAAGTTTATTAGAAATAAAACATTCAGTAGCTCCTGTATCAAAAAGAATAGTGACAGGTATGCCGAATAACTTACCCGGAACTTCTATAGGTGTCACTTGCTTTTCAGCTTGCTTGTCTGCTACTGCAGCATGTATCTTATGCTGCTGATTACGATCATCCTTCTTCAAAGGGCACTGATTTGCATAGTGATCTTTACCACAATTGTAGCAGCCTCCTACAGGTCCCTTTTTAGGCTCAAAGTTGCCTCCAGTTTTATAATTGTCACGCTGTCCTCCATAGGACTTCTGCCCATTATTATAATTTTTAGCAAAATTATCCTTTACATTTCCAGCAGGCTTATTTACTGCTGCTTTCTTATTGTTATCTCCTGGAAACTTACTCTTGTTTCCAAACTTTTTCCATGGTCCTTTTCTGGGTGCAAGAGAGGTTGAAGAAGGGTTTGCAGTCTTCTTCCGCACTTCCTCCTTATGAGCAGAAATAGCCTTTAATTTCTGTTCTTGCCTTATGGCCTTTTCAACAACTCCTTCCATAGTGGTTGGACTGTGAACATCGACCTCTCCCCCTATCACAGGATTCAATCCCATGATGAATTTCCGTATCCTGAACTTTTCGTCAGTTTGATACTGCGGTACATACTTGAGGAGTTTTGTAAACCGCTCCCAGTATTCAGTTACCGTTAGCTTCCCTTGAGCTAAGTTCTGAAATTCTGTCATTTTCTGATCATAGAAAAGTTGTGGCAGCCAACGTTGCCTAAAATAGCCTTTAAATTGATCCCAAGTAATATTGGTCTCATCAATGTTTAGCTCAGCTTTTCGGCTATCCCACCACGAAGATGCTTCGTGAGAAAGCTGATAGGCTCCCCAAATAGCTTTGGTTTCCTCTGAGAAGTTCCTTATTGCAAAGTACTTCTCCATTTCGCTGAGCCAGTTCTCAGCTCCATCTCCTAATGTGGTGCCATCATACTTAGGTGGACTTATCCTTTTTATATCATTAGTGAGTTCTGCTGCCAATCTGGCCTTTTTGTTTTCTGGTTGGACAGGTGCATTTCCAGCATTAACATCAACACCCATTTCGGGGTTGTCCTCAGGAGGTTGCTGATTATTATTATCAGCTTCTTCTTCCTCATTTCCCATCACCTGCTGTTCAAGTACAGCTAAGCGATCTCTTGTGTCCAACAGGGCAGCAAGGATCTCATCCAGTTTCTGGGTTGTTGCCACTCCTCCTTCAGGTGGAGCATTACTCGCAACGTTCCCCCTTGTTCTAACCATTTTCTGTTACAAGAAAATTCAGGTTTTTATCAGATTATGGACTCAATAGGTCCAAGAGCTGCAACCTTCAGCTCTGATACCAAGATGTAACATCCTCATTTTATACTTTAGAACAAGTGAATTTTTTTTTTTTTTTTGATAATTGCATCCTGGTTCTAAATACATAATTTAGAACTCACAAATCAAATAACCATTCATATAACAGACAACCATATGCAGCTGTAATGACTCGGAGTACCTCCGATCTATTCATTCCATGACTCGGTAATCTACCGATCTATTCATCGGCATCTCATCCCTTAGACTAGGTGAATTAGGACAACGTAAATAGCAGCTTGCGATACTTTGGCCAAAGATTTGAAACATACTGTTCATGTCTCGTATTCCTTAACGGCATACTCGTCAATCTGGAATACGTCCTTCACCCCATTCATATGTTATATAGAATGTCTTACACTGACTACTGTCAGTCCTTCCTTTCACAACTGAATCACTCGGAGGCAGATTAAGAAGGTGAAATGTTCTGAGATGCCCACGATGCTGTTATCAAAAAGGTTGCCCCCCCCTGGGTAAATTTCGATAACATGCATCAGATTCTCAGGTCCCAGAAAAATTGATTGATTCAGGGCGAAAATTCATGTTTCCAGGGTCCCCTCAGATTTTTTCTAACTCCCCTGGTCGAAGCTGGAAGGAGAAAGCTCTGAGAAAGTGCGGACAAGGTTGCAGAAAGCAAGTAGTTCGGGCCAGGAAAATTTGTGAAAATCGGCTAAGTCCCAGTCCAGCACAAGTTGGGACAAATGGGACAAAAGTACGCGAACCGCCCGAACCGGCTGAAATGAGTCCAGTCGGCCCACAAAGCATTTGGGACAAGTGGGACGAAAGTACGCGGCGGGCGCGAAATGCCGGTTCGACCGAGAAAAAAATTGGCTAACTGCTAAGAGGGATGCAAATGGGACAATCGGGCCAAAAAGGCGCGAACCGGCCGAAAAGAGTCAAGTCAGTCCGAAGCAAAGTGGGACAAGCAGGCCAAAAATTCCCGAACCGGCCGAATCGGCCGAAATGAGTCCAGAAGGTCCAGAAGTCAAATGGGACATCTGGGACAAATGGACCCGAAATGCCCGAATCGGCCGAAATGAGCACAAAGGGGCCAAAATCAAATGGGACATCCGGGACAAATGGAGGCGAAGTACGCGAAGGAGCCGAGAGCCAATCAGAAGCTGCCACGTGTCCTCACAAGGGAAAAGGTCAAAAAGTCAAAGGGTGAGTTTTCGAGCGCTGATCCGAACCAATGAGAAGCTGCCACGTATCCAAGTGAAAACCCCACACAAAGGGATATGTCGTCGGGTCGTCCAAACCCGACGCACAAAGGAAATCGGGTTTCATAGTCAGGAAAACACGATGGAGAAACATGGCGCAAGAACATGTCGGAAGGGTTGAAAAACCCGACACCTAAGAAATGTGTCGGAGGGGTTGGAAAGCCCGACGCACAAAGAAAATCGTTTCATAGTCGGGGAAACAAGTCGGAAAAGCATGGGGCGAAAACATATGTTGAGCCACCTCCCAAACCCGATGCAAATGGAGAGGAGAATCCCGAACCCGATGGGCTGAAGACCTTTCTCATCCAATCAGAGTCTGCCACGTGTCATCCAGGTGGCAATGCGCGGGAAAATATTTTAAAAATCTGTTTTCGCCTGTTCCGTGCCCTAAATCCTCAAATCGTCATATCTTTTGATCCAGAGCTCGGATTTGCATGTTCCTTATATCAACGGAAAGCTAGTGAAATCCTCTACATGATTCTGGGGCTAATCTCAAGTTTTGGTGCAGTCTAGAGAGAGAAAATCGAGAAACGGCTCTGACGTGTGGTAATGACAGAAGTGACATTTCAGCGACCAGTTTAATGCAGCAGATGGCCCGCCGTTTTGCCAGGATCCGTCGCTTCTACCATGATGAAATGCTGATTTAAAATACACCTGGAGGTGGTTGAGGAGATCTGACTTTCCTCTTTCTTCCTTCTCTCATTCTTCCTATATATTAAAAGGAGTGGCAAAATATAAAAAAGGTTGTTCGTTCTTTCTGCTCCGCCCTCCCTTCTTTTCTTCTCTAGGGTTGAAAATGGAGTTCGAACCTCCTCCCTTGCTCTGTAATGGCGTTTTTTGCCTTTTACTAATGGAATGATGTTCTGTGCAAACTTCTAAAGCAACAAAACGTGTTTTTTGATGCATCTGTCCATCCTTTCTCGTTTTTGCTTGTTTTCTTCTTGCCTCTCTTCATTGCAGGTATTTGTGCATGTTTGAATGTTCATTGCAGGTCTGGAGCTGTGTTCATGGAGTTTTGGGACATTTTCTGTGTGAAATCTATCCTTGGGCCTGTGATGCATCTGTCCATCCTTCCCATTGCTCACCTCTCTTTGTCCCATGGCAGTTTTGATAGATGTTCAACATTCTCCTTCTCTGGTGTATCACCGTTTTAGTGTAGGCTTTTGCTGTTTTTCCCTTCTCTCTCTCTCTCTGTCTCCTTGGCATGGTTAGATTAGGATTAGATTAGCTTGCCTGCACTGGAATAGCTTGTGGCAGGTAGTTTAGGAGTAGGAACCAGCCTTCTCTGGAGATTCCTCTCTCGGTTTTACAAGTCCCACGCTTGGAGAGAGGTTTCCATGTTGTGCAATCACACTGGATGCCTGAACATCAACCTAGAAGCCTGATGTGCATCCAGGGGTGCTGTGATTTTGCATCAACAGTTTTGGCACGCCCGGTGGGACCTTAGAGGTCTTTCACTTCATCTTTTGCAGGTTGATGTGTTCCTGTGAAGATTTCAGCCTTTGGAGGCACTTGCAAACACATCTGGCGACTCCATCTGATCAGCAACCCATTTCTCTGAGCTTGCAGACCCGTTTCCATACATTTTCATCCATCTTTCTTTCCATCCCTTTCATTCTTTTCCATTCCATGAAGTTGTGCAATCATGACTTCATTTCCATCATGGATTTCACATCAACAACAGCAGTATATTCCACCTCCAACACATTTTACAAATCCTCCAGATTTTGAGCAGATTCAGCATGCATACCCATATGAACAGCAGTGCCAAAGTCAGTTTGGCTATGGAGCTTTCCAAGAGCAAGGGTGTGCATACAATGAAGACCATCAGATCCAAGATGCTGGTCTGTTGGAGAAAATCCAAAAGATGGAGGAGGGGATGGTGCAGTCCAGGGCTCAGGCACAGATGAGAGCATTTGGAATCGGTTGTGGAGCACCCTGTCCATGGGTGGGACCTTTTCCAAGGCATTACAGCCCTCAGGAGAAGCTTGACTTCATGATTGCAACGCTGCCTTTGCTTGCAAAGTGGATTGAAGAAATAGAAGTGTATGAGAGAAGTATTCAGCAACCTTGTCAACAGGTAAACACACCATCTCATGCCTTTTCTTTTCCTCTTTCCCAATCTGTTTCAGTTCAGCAGTGTCAAGTTTCAAACTCTCCATCTGCTGTCCCAAATGTTGAATCCATTTCTCCACCCCTCAGTCTTCCACCTCATCTCGATTCTTCTTTCCTTTTCCCTTCCAAACAGTCATCCCCTCCACAAGAGCTAACAGAAACACCCCCTCCTCCAAAGAAACAAGAGGTTTCACTCCTCCACCACCACAAAAAATTGTCAAATCAGTTGAGTTTCAACCCATCCCTCCTCTTGCATTCCCAATTCCATGTGGGAAAGAAGAAATTGTAAAAATCAGTCATCAAGGACAGCAAGAGGAAGAGCCAAACAGAAAAGAAATGACAGACAGCTTGAAGGTTTGGGCTGCCAAATTTGGGATGACAAAGATCCCCTTGATGGTCAAGCCTACAGAAGAAGCTAGGGTTGGAGAACAAATGGTGGTCAGGACTGATTTTGTTGCAGCAGAAGAAGAAGATCTTGCAGCCCCAACTTGTCCTCTAGAGCAGCAGATTGAAGAGTTTGACTTGACAAACTTCATGCTGGAGAAGGAGTTCAATCAAGAGCAAGATTGCCTTCAAACATTGGAGGAAGGAGAAGCTGCTCCAAATCCAAAAGAAGAGGAGCACAATCTAGCTGTGGAGGAGAAAAACGCAGATCCAAGGGCTTTGAGCACAAAGCAGGTTACAGAAGAACCTTCAGTTCTTCTTTCCACTTCATCTCTCTCAAGTTCTAGCACTGAAAAGGAGTTTGATCTCTCAAACTCAATATTGGAGAGTGAAGGAAACCATGGTGGTCAAGTTGCAGATCAAGAGGACACCATGGAGGAAGTTGAACACGAGCAGCAGGACAACAATGAGGCAGTTTACCTGTCAGATTTGGAGGACTGTTTTGATGGAGAAGAGCCGGTTGAGTTTTCACCATTCTCTCTTTCATCATCCACATTCCAAACACAAGAGTCTGCTGTCATGAAGGAGAGCATTCATTTGCAGCAGCCTGCATCTTATAGCAGCCCTTTGGAACCAAAATTGGAAGATTTAAATCTTCCATGTTCTTCATCGGAGGAAGAGAAAGGACAGAAGGATTCCACCATTTCTTCCACACCATCCATTCAAGAGGGTCTACAAGAAGACTCCATTCTTGGAGTTGAAAATCAGAGCAATGGGCATATCAAACGGATCAGACCTTGCCCAATCAGGTATTTGGCTTCATTGGAGCCAAAGGAGAAGCCACAACCAGTCATGCTTGCTTCTGAGCATGAGGATGAGCTACAAAGTACCAAGGATCAGCTGCCATACCTCTTCAATCCAAATGCAGAGCAACTAAAAGAGGTATTGGATTTTTCAGTTGATACCTTGATGATTTGGATAGAAGACCAGCTTCTTGTTGATTTTCCATCCATCCAAACAGCCATGATCAGTGCCAAATCAATTGCCATGGCTGCCAATTTTGAAGAAAGGAAGCTATTTCTCACAACCAGTTGCAGGGTTTGTTTAGCTTGCCTTTGCTTCCAGTTAGAGTAGAGTAGATAGGTTTGCTTTCAGCAGAAGAAGTGCTTGTGCACACTCTGCATGTTCCATTTGGGGCATGTATGATTTTCAGTTTTGTACATAGTTTTGGTGTTGCTGGTTTTGCTCTTGCACAGTTCATTTCAGTGGCATCTTGGTGAAGACACTCCATGTTCAATGGGTTTCCAAGTGGCTCAGAGGGAGGTTTTCAAAGTTCAGATCAGTTGCAGGTTGCAACTCATGACTCCATGCCCAATGGATGCTTCAGGCTACTGATCATTCATCTAGCAGGCAGATGACCCCGCTGAGTCGCCAAACTGTTATCAAAATTTCACCCCCCTGGGTAAATTTTGATAACATGCATCAGATTCTCAGGTCCCAGAAAAATTGATTGATTCGGGGCCAAAATTCATGTTTCCAGGGTCCCCTCAGATTTTTTCTAACTCCCCTGGTCGGAAGTTGGAAAAGAGAAAGCTCTGAGAAAGTGTGAAGAAGGTTGCAGAAAGCAAGTAGTTCGGGCCAGGAAAAAATTTGTGAAAATCGACTAAGTCCTAGTCCTAGCACAAGTTTGGGACAAATGGGACAAAAGTGTGAACCCCCGAACCGGCCGAAAGCCGAGTCCAGTCGGCCCACAAAGCAACAGGGACATCTGGGACGAAAGTACGCGGCGGGCGCGAAATGCCGGTTCGACCGAGAAAAAAATTGGCTAACTGCTGAGAGGGACGCAAATGGGACAATTGGGCCAAAAAGGCGTGAACCGGCCGAACCGGCCGAAAAGGGTCAAGTCAGTCCGAAGCAAAGTGGGACAAGCGGGCCAAAAATGCCGAAAGAACCGAGACGAACCGGCGGGTCAAGTCAGTCCGAAGCAAAGTGGGACAAGCGGGCCAAAAATGCCCGAACCGGCCGAATTGGCCGAAATGAGCACAAAGGGGCCAAAATCAAATGGGACATCCGGGACAAATGGAGGCGAAGTACGCGAAGGAGCCGAGAGCCAATCAGAAGCTGCCACGTGTCCTCACAAGGGAAAAGGTCAAAAAGTCAAAGGGCGAGTTTTCGAGCGCTGATCCGAACCAATGAGAAGCTGCCACGTATCCAAGCGAAAACCCCACACAAAGGGATATGTCGTCGGGTCGTCCAAACCCGATGCACAAAGGAAATCAGGTTTCATAGTCAGGAAAACACGATGGAGAAACATGGCGCAAGAACATGTCGGAAGGGTTGAAAAACCCGACACCTAAGAAATGTGTCGGAGGGGTTGGAAAGCCCGACGCACAAAGAAAATCGGGTTTCATAGTCGGGGAAACAAGTCGGAAAAGCATGGGGCGAAAACATATGTTGAGCCACCTCCCAAACCCGATGCAAATGGAAAGGAGAATCCCGCAAACCCGATGGGCTGAAGACCTTTCTCATCCAATCAGAGTCTGCCACGTGTCATCCAGGTGGCAATGCGCGGGAAAATATTTTAAAATCTGTTTTCGCCTGTTCCGTGCCCTAAATCCTCAAATCGTCATATCTTTTGATCCAGAGCTCGGATTTGCATGTTCCTTATATCAACGGAAAGCTAGTGAAATCCTCTACATGATTCTGGGGATAATCTCGAGTTTTGGTGCAGTCTAGAGAGAGAAAATTGAGAAACGGCTCTGACATGTGGTAATGACAGAAGTGACATTTCAGCGACCAGTTTTAATGCAGCAGACAGCCCGCCGTTTTGCCAGGATCCGTCACATTCTACCATGATGAAATGATTTAAAATACGACCTGGAGGTGGTTGGAGGAGATCTGACTTTCCTCTTTCTTCCTTCTCTCATTCTTCCTATATATTGTAAGGAGTTTGGCTCAAAATATAAAAAAGGTTGTTCATTCTTTCTGCTCGGCCCTCCCTTCTTTTCTTCTCTAGGGTTGAAAATGGAGTTCGAACCTCCTCCCTGCTCTGTAATGGCGTTTTTTGCCTTTTACTAATGGAATGATGTTCTGTGCAAACTTCTGAAGCAACAAAACGTGTTTTGTGATGCATCTGTCCATCCTTCTCTCATTTTTGCTTGTTTTCTTCTTGCCTCTCTTCATTGCAGGTATCTGTGCATGTTTGAATGTTCATTGCAGGTCTGGAGCTGTGTTCATGGAGTTTTGGGACATTTTCTGTGTGAAATCTATCCTTGGGCCTGTGATGCATCTGTCCATCCTTCCCATTGCTCACCTCTCTTTGTCCCATGGCAGTTTTGATAGATGTTCAACATTCTCCTTCTCTGGTGTATCACCGTTTTAGTGTAGGCTTTTGCTGTTTTTCCCTTCTCTCTCTCTCTCTGTCTCCTTGGCATGGTTAGATTAGGATTAGATTAGCTTGCCTGCACTGGAATAGCTTGTGGCAGGTAGTTTAGGAGCAGGAACCAGCCTTCTCTGGAGATTCCTCTCTCGGTTTTACAAGTCCCACGCTTGGAGAGAGGTTTCCATGTTGTGCAATCACACTGGATGCCTGAACATCAACCTAGAAGCCTGATGTGCGTCCAGGGGTGCTGTGATTTTGCATCAACAATGACATACTGGTTCAACCTTGCAGTTCAACCAGTGTGTCATGATACCCCGAATCTCCTAGGCAGCCTTATAACATGACCACGTTCTTAATCGGTCCCAGGGTAACTCGTGCGAAATCAAGTGTAAATCTTAGCGATCAATGCAAAGGGTGTCGCCATAAGTCATCTGCATTGTTGTAACTTCGAGAAGATCCTAATCTTCTCGGAGGTACAACCCTGCAGTTGACTTATGTCGTCAACCTTTAAATCCGCCTCGAAAAGATCTACCCATAGTAACAAGCGTTACGCACTTGAGTTTAAATTACTTTAAAGACTTTTCCCTAAGGTTAGCCTTTCCAAATCCCTGGATTCTTCATCTTAAGACGACCCTCCTCTATAAAACCCATTACATGGTAGAGGTATTACGGTCAAGTTCTCATCAAGGAGTCATTAGAATACACCTGATTCTAAAGCAACAGAATCGGACAATATCTCATAACCTTTGCTTGAGATTGCCATCTGAACTCCATTTGATTGAATATCAGTTCTCTTAACTGAATTTATATCATACTTTTTAGTATAAAGATATAAATGATTAAGAATCCAATTTAATATTGTCCTGTCATACTTAGGACTAGGGATTAGTAATTTAATCCAGCTTGTTTAGCGTTCTCTTTAGGCTCATTTTTAACCTATCTTCTAGAAAGACAATTATTTAAATTACAATATTGCTTTCGCTAGAACAAATTAGAACTACTAAACACTCATAAGAATTCAATCTCATTTTCTTGCAAGCTTTCATTGTCAATCACAAAAGCATCCATATTATACAATGATAACAATGCCCCTTCGTTACATAAACCGAAGAAGGTCAACTATTCAGAAATAGAATACAACACATAAGTATCAAACACTTATTTCCATTCCTTTCAAAACTATACAATTACATTTTATGCAACAACATACTTGATACAATGCTCAACGGAAAAGAAACATCTTTTCTCATATAGTACATCTATAAAATCAAGCTGTAATTCATTATAAATCAAATAAACAATCTGATCAGCCTGTCAGATCTGCATTGCTTTTACCTCTTACGGCAACCATCTGCAAAAATAGTCAACATGAGTCAGTTCAATGAACTGAGCATGATAAGCACTAACTTTTAAAACAATTGCAATCCATCAATTGTTTTCATTAAACACCCTGTTTAAATGAGATCAGATATTCACATAAGTAAACATATTCAGACTATGCCCTTGTAATACAAAATGATTACAAATATGTAACTCTATCATTGTTACAAAATAGTCTTAATCACTTTCTAATATTTCATCAAATATTAAGAATCAAGGAACGAATGTACACAAACAATCATTGAATCCAAAATCACAACATTGGTCAGATTGTTTCATTCTCCAAAAAGGAAATAACATAACAATTCGGGATTCCACCAATATGTTACAAAACAATTTCCCACTGTTAGACAAATATCAACAAATATTAAATAAAGGAAGAGAAAGAACCAAACCATTCATACTTCCTTTCACATAAGTTCATCACTGTACCGTCTTCACATATGAAAACATTCATCCAGTATATAAATGAACAAGTTAGACAAGCCGCAAGCAAGATCACTGTTTAAATAAAAATAAAACACAGCAAAACTCATGTACAGCATAACACATCAACAATTCATGTTCAATCCTAAAGACCAATGCTAGTTCCTTTTACACAGTAAGGCTTTGACACAAGTTGAAAACAAGAAACACAAGCGTATCATGCTCAAGAATCTTATTGCAAATCGTCTTTCTAAACAGAACCTTAGAAGTTTCCAGGACTATGCTATGTTGCCCTCAGTATTTCCAAATCAGCTCAGTCAAATCGGACAGAATAAATGGAAGAAGAACATAGCATACATACTTGCTCAGTCAAAATCGGACTGAAGTAAAAGAGAAATGAATACAACCAATCGATCCTTACCTTGGCGCATGCAAATCTTTCAGTGTGGTATTCGCGACTCACCCAAACAAGGCCAGAACACGAAACAGTCATCCATACCCAAGGATCTCAAACAGTGACAAAGACAGTGTCCAAATGTCAAGTTCAGAAAGAGACAGAAGTACCAGTTACCTTTCCAGAATTCCAATGATTCAAACGGAGGTAACAATTCAAGCAAATGCATATGAATTCATACTGATATTCATCAACGAAGCATAATAAGAATCAGACAAACAATTAATCTCTGATTTCACACCAAGAACCCGACTGAAATCTGTCAATATTTTTACACAAATTTGTACAGGTCGAAGACGTAAATGTTCACCTATGAATCTGTACCACAAAATCCCATGCAACACAAAAGTATTCCAAAAAATAACAGAGGTCTATTAGTACATGTTATTCCTTCAAGTCGCTCCATCACTAATCACCAATTTAAACATATTCAACTTTAACAGCGGATCAAATGATAAAATGAATCATTCAATCGACTCCTCAGAGTCGTCAGATTACAACAATTGTAAATCTATATATACACACTGTGTTACTGTTAAAGGGTTTTTGACCCATATACCGCTGAACCCTACAGCAACGTACGTATGAAATTGGTTGATGAATCCATCTATGCCAGCTATGGCAACATTCAGAATAGAACAAGTGTAAGCAATCGAATACCCATTTCAAGCAAGGAAATCAACTGAGCCGCTTCGAAATTTTCGAACAGCTTACACAAAGGAAATGAAAATGCATACCCAGGAAGTCTATACTCCTTTATTTACTTCAAATAACAGTGGATCAAAAGACCTGTTTCATCTTACAGGACTTCCACGAAAATCAAATCAACAAAACTTATGAATGTATCTACATTCTCAGCAATAGATAGCATTATACGATTCAATCAATGGACTCCACTGAGTCGATAAAATAAAGTACAGGTAATATATATTATACACAGTGCAACAAACGGTAATCTCATTACCACAATAACAAGGAAAACAACTTCCGCTAGGTCGTATAAGACTACTGGTAACACAACAGTTACCTGTTCTCAAGCAAAAATTAGAAGACAAAATGAAACCCAAAAAGTATCATTAGTCACTGTCAACAAACCCACGACAGAGCTTCCAAAGATTTCAATAATACTGAACAATCTTACAGGTATTCCTTCAGTATCATTCCGATACAGTTTCCACATCAAGAAACAGCGACCACAAAAATCGACAGACATAACAGTGGTCTATACCCACACACAGGTATATTCTAAGGGCTCACGCCAAACAGGCCGAGCATTCATACCCTTAGAATATATAAATATCTCATATATTTAAACCAGAAATGAATACACAAGGGAATAGAGCCACAATTCGAATTTAACAAACACCCATCAAGAGGAAATTGAAAAATCGAACCAGAAGAGATACAGTACCAAAAATCAAACAAGATCTCCATAGAAAATCATCTATTTTCACAAAACATTTGAACAGAGTTGTTCTAATGAAATCACTTGAAAAACAGCAAGATATTTAAAGGTTAGGGCCTAACATGCCTGGATTTTTGATCAAATTTCCGAAGCAGACCACTGGAAGAGCTCAAACTTCCTTTTCTTTTTCCAAGATAAAGCGACCAACAAAATTTCGCTATCTCCATCACATATATATCTTCCACTTGACAGAGAAAAGAGCTAGAGCAATTCATACTTGCCATGCAACTCAAAGAGAACTGGTGCGAAGAACCAGTAAACAAGCAGAGTGAAAACCGAAAATCGCGACAAGCCAAACAAACCTTCAAAGCTTCCCAGTTTGCATGCCTTCTCGCGAGTTTCAAGCTCGACTTCCGAGACATTGAATGCCATTAAACCAACTTTCCCGCTTAAACTCATCCACCGACCGCCAGAATTGGCGACAGTCCAATAAAACCTCAAGTCCATTTCCAAACTTTAGCAACCTGCCACGTCTGCACAAGTTAGCCGTCGCTAAACCTCCGCCATGACCTGTCCCTCATCCTTATCCCAAGCATTAATTGCCATAGAAAACGCCGCCCATGGTTCGCACCCCTCCATAGGCCCCTTCATAATCTCCTCATTAGTTAGGTTAGTATCTTAGGTTAGAATTTAGGGTAATACCCATACTAACCAATTTACACATAGATACTAACTTAGGATATTAACACATAGCCTAGGTCTAGGTTAGCTTAACAATAATCTAACCCCTAGGTTAGGTTTTAGTTTTAGGTTACTAACCCTTAATAATTCCAGTTTGGTATAACATTTTATATGCCAAGAAAAGACCTAAAATCATGCATATCTAGAACAGGATTTACTCCTATACAGCCGTTAGGCTACAGGAATATACATGACAGAATTATTACTTGGTCCACGTCCGAGACCTTCCAGATATACTTCGATATCGGGAACCAATTCATTTCTCAAGATCAGCCTGAGTCATACTCCTGACCAGCTTAATAAATGCTTCCATACCTTGCAACTTGTTCAAGGTCTGTGATCTAATTTATCAAAACAGATTTAAAGCATTACTTGGATCAATTCCACTGATCCAAGTCTAGATATTATAGATGAATATCTCTATAATTCATTCCGTGATCAGATTAATATTCAGACACAAAATGAAATAAATAAAAGAGTCTAATCATATTTTGACTCAGTCAAGATCTGCAATCTGCAAGAAATTCAGTACATATCAAGCATGATTTCTGAATCGAGGAACACATCCTTTTACAAGAAATCACATATCAACACTTGAATGCTTAGGAGAAAGTAACAACAGTTCAGGGTGTTACAAAAAATATGTTCCTACCAGTTGATATGACCCACTCCCATGTCCCAGTAGGTTCTTTGTTCTTAAACATCCTATTTTTATTCTGATCAAATATTACTTCTGACATAGCATCACCCATGGGAAAATAGGGATTGCATATTTATCACCCACCCCCCCATTGGTTTCTGCATTCCTATATCCATTAGTCAAAAACACCCAAGGATTATTTCCATACACTCACATTGAACACCCACTATTACAGCCACGTGCCACATATTATGGAAAATACCTTCAAGTGTTTTTACATCGCCCATGATAAACCATATTTAGCATCACCCATTGACACTCGAGAGGGCATCCTTCATTCTACTAATCTTCAACTCCTTCAAATTTTACTTGGAAGCTAACTATTTACTAGGTTATTGAAGTGGCATCATTCCCACAGATCACCTGAAAGGTACGAGGGAAAATGCATCCACACCCAAAATCACACCTACGGAGTTTTAATGACTAAAATGTGAACACCCAACTCATTTCCTTTCACAAACATACATGTGATTAACCACTACACCCGCGCCCACAAATTCACCTCATTGTCACAATTAACGACAATTTGTTAATTAACTATCCACACCCATTCTGATGCTAATTACATGCACACAAATTATAATCACATTTGTTACCCACGATGCACGCACACGCCCATTGTACCTGACGGACTATGTCAAACCACACCTCACTGGTTGGGTGTAATGGAGTCATGGCATCCTACACTGGGGTATAGTATAGATTCCACTAATGGTATTTCTCATAATTCCTTTCCATACACAACAAACATGCAACTCCCACAAATGTCCACAGCAACTCATTTATGGCCTCCGTATCTCAGATTAGCATCTCAAAATAAATCACACAGACCACACCTGGACTGACTATGTGCACACCCACGTATCAACCAGCAGACAGGTCTAGTAAGTGACACCCACACAAACATCACATCACCCACATACCAAATACCACATCAATTTTACAAATTTTCAAATGTAAACGGGTTATCAACATCCACATCTAAGAAGCCTATGTTCAAACCCACAAAAATACACCTACATCATCCCATGATTATAGCCTACCCACATCATCACATCTGAAATCCATCACCCAACCCACACCCACACCTAAAACCCATCACATCCAAATGCACACCCACACCAACACACACACATACACACCCATGCCAAAAGACATCCATTACCATGCACACGTGTCCCACCCACGCATGCCAAATGTATGTACATGAAAAGGATGAGCACACCCATGGACCGATGAGGTTAAAGAACATCACACCTCATTTAGCTAACTCCTTACACTAGTGCACCATGAGACCCATGACACCAACCCACACCCAAACTCAACACACCCAAGATCACCATGCCACATATGGGACCCCACATACACCCACAACCGCAACACCCAACCACACACTCACCTCCTTACCACATAACACTACAAAACATTAACACACACACACAACCCATCCAACAACAATCAACATGGGGTGACACACAATCCCACACACACACGCACACACGCCACACTTTACATGCCAAGTTGGCCACATGGCAAGCTAGATCTTCCCTTACTAGCCATACATATTAGTGTCAAGATAGGACAGCTCTCAACCACACCCAGTATGGCCCACCCAGATCCATTATTCTATATTGGATCAGCGATCACACCCACATGATTTCACATGCCTTTCCACACAGTTCTTGACAGAGACACCCAGGATCATTTGACATGAAAGCCACACCAACACACATAGTTTCTGGTCATGGAACAATTTGGATTTTGGGTGCATATGGGACTAAAGATTTTAGACTACACATAAACACGCCACACCCCCCATTAGTTACAATCCTTCACCCCAAAGGTACCCATCCATAGGGTTTTCACGTTAAACTTACATACATCAAGTGATTAACAGACCAAGATTCTTGGAAGGGGTCTGGAAATACAAAAGACTCATTGAATCCACAAAGCCAATACACCGACAGTTTTCTTTAGACAGTCACTTCTTAGGGACCCATGATAATGGTCAAAGGAAATTGATTATGAAGCTATCATACTTTGAGATTTCTAGTCAAACAACACACACACAACACTCACTTACTTTACACTTAGAAGGTGTCGTAAACCATTTTAGAAGAAATGTGGCAGTCTATAATAGGGACATTTTTATTCTCCAATCCCATTAACTGACTCGATGAACTTGGATGAACACACCCACCCACACACTAAGTGTAACATACACAGGTATCTACACATTCCATTTTAATCACTCGATCACATCAATACAAAACATACTGCATTAACTTTGTGGCATTTACTTTTACATTACTACGCCACTTTACATGCCCACTTTACACACACATGTTACCTTACCTTCTTAACATTCCATTATCATACAAACATGCGCACACGCCAATCTCTATTTACCTTCATCTCCATCATGAGGGTGACATGTATCCCTTACTTCTTGCTATGGGATGGATGCACACATTGCTACCCTTCCTATACTGGTCGCAAGAGGCATCCAACTTCATCTTACACAATGACATTGATTACATTGCTCAAGGAGTGCAACAGTCTTATACTAAGAGAACAGTTAGATGTTTTGAATATATCCATTGATCACTGGAAGACATGACACATGTGTTCCTTGATGCAACACTTAATGCACACGCAGGAGACACATGAGTCTATGACTACTTGTTTGTTTCTATAATGTGACATCCTCTCCTTACCATTGGTGACATGGGATACAAACACCTATCACAACACACACACTTGTGCTGGATGTTTACAACCATGAAGGGACACACCTCACACTTGCAACCCTAAAAAATAATCATGAGTGA
>JAHRHJ020000535.1:0-32500 GCA_019776745.2 Taxus chinensis | reverse complement strand
AAAAATAACAATGAATAGTTATACACATTGCATCATGTGTATAAACTACTTACAAAAATCTATTAAATAAATTAAAGCAACATTTTTCTAGTAAATAAATTAAAGCATGGAACCATAAAATCACTTATGGTTCATGCATATTTTAAAAACAAACAATTCATTGACAATGATTGTCTTGTGTGAATAGTAAACAGTAAGACACACATCCCTAAACATACACACGCAGGCTGTGATTTCTCCACATTAGAACTCAAACTTTACATTAGTTTGTTTAAATTTCATTAAAAAGCACACACGCAGCGCACAAAATATTTTGAACGTAATTCACACACACACACACACACACACACACACACACACACACACACACACCCACACACACACACACGCGCGCGCGCACACGCGCACCATGCCCACACGCACCACACACACCCACACCCACACCTACCCACACACCCACACACGCACCCACCCACACACCCGCACACACACACACCCACACGCACCCACCCACCCACCTACCCACACACACACACACGAGATGATTGGAAAATTATACGCCCGCGTGCAGTTTGTGTAACACACATAAAAAATAAAATGACATAGTTACCCACACATTGCATCATGTGTACCCACACTGCTTACAAAAATCTAGTAAACACCACATTAAAGCAACATTTCTCTACATAACCCATAAATTAAAGCATGGAACCATAAAATCACACATGGTTCATGTATATTCTAAAAATAAAAATTCACACACACTAAATGATTGTCTTGTGTGACACACACACACCGCACAGTACACACAAATCCACACACCATACCACCACCAGGCTGTGACGCACACACAGACAATTAGAAAAACCCATTATTTAGTTTGTTTACACATTTCATTACCAAACAATAATATTGTTACACACATATTTTGTACGTAATTCACACACACACCCACCCACACACCCACACACACACACACACCCACACCCACACCCACCACCCCCACACCCACACCACACCCACACACACCCACCCCATCCACCCACACCACACACACCGAGATGATTGGACACCCACATTATACTCCATTTAGTTTGTGTAAACACACCCACCCAAAAACATACACACATGAATAGTTATACCCCACATTGCATCATGTGTACCCCCACTACTTACAAACACATCTAGTAAACACCCATTATTTAGCACACATTTTTCTAGTAAATAAATTACAAGCCATGGAACCATACACACACACTTATGGTTCATGTACACATTCTAAAAACAAAAATTCATTGAAAATGATTGTCTTGTGTGAATAGTAACACCCAGTAAGACACACATCCCTACCCCCCATACCACAGGCTGCGATTTCTCCAATTAGACAAAAACTTTACATTACGTTTGTTTACACATTTCATTAACGCACAAATAATATTGTTACAAATATTTTGAATGTACATTCACACCCACCACACACACACACACACCCACACATACTCACACACCCACACCAACCCCCACACACCACAAACCACCACCCCACCCCCACACACACCAACCCACCACAACCCCCCCCCATGCCCACACCCACCACACCCACAACAACCACCCCCACACCACCCCACCACACCCCCCCACCCACCACCCCACACCCCCACACAAACCACCCCAACACAACCACACCCCAAAAACCCACCACCCACACCCCACCACCCCCCAAAAACAACACACCCAAACAAAACCACCACACCACCACCCCCACCCCACTCCAACCACCACTACACACCCACACCCCCCACACCCACACACCCCACACCCCAAAACACAACCACATCCCAACACCCCCCAACACCACCAAACACCACAAACACCTTTTCCCAACCCCACACACCCCCACCACAACCACCCACAACAACATACCATTTTTCCACACCCCAACAACACAAAACACCCACACCCCCCACCAAAAAACCCCACACCACCCATTTAACACACCCAACACCAAAACACACAACAACGACCACCCAACCACAACCCCCACCACCACACAACCCCACAAACCACAACACACACCCAACCACACCCCCACACAAACCACACACACCCACCACACACCCCCCACAAACCCACACACACCCACAACCACACACACCACACCAAAACTGAAAAACAACCCCCCCACCCACAAACCCCACCCCACAACACCCCCAACAACACCCCCCCAACACAACAACCCCCCCCAACACCCCACACCCCAAAACCCCCAAAACACCCACAAAACACCCACCTCAAACCCCACAACCCCCACCCCCACACCCCCCACACAAAAAAACCACCCCCAACACCCACACCCACCCCCCCCACACCACCCACACCCCATAACCACAACACACCACCACCCCCAAACCACCCAAACCCCACCACACACACACACCAAAACCCAAAACACCCACCCAACATCACAAACAACCACACACCACACACCCAACACCAACACCCCCACCCACCCAAACCCCCCACACCACCCCACAACCACATAACACCAAAACATGTGCCAACACCACCAACCAACACAACCCAAACGTCACCCCACACCAACACCAACACCCAACACACCATGCAACCACCCACACACCCACCAACCCACCCCAAACCCAAAACACCCACCACCCCACACCACACCCACACCACCCCAAACCCCCCCAAACCCACCACACCCCCCACACACAACAACACCACCAGTACACAAACCCCCACCACACCCCCACACACACCCACACAACCACCCCAAACACACACACACACCCCCCAACCCACACCCACCACCCATTCACCCACACACACACCCACAAACCCCCAAAAACATGCACACACACCCCCCCCCACCCAAACACTTACCCTTTTATCCACACCACAACCAACAACACACCCCCCAACACCCACCCCCCCACACACCACACCCAACCCCAACACCCCCACAACACACCAACCCATACACCCACCCACCACCACACCCACCACCACACACAAAACCCCCCCCCACACCCCCCCAAACACCAAACACCACCCACAAAACCCCAACCACCCCACCCAACCCCTAACAACACACACCCCACAAAACCAAACCACCACCCAACACACCACAACCCCACCACCAAACACCAATCCACCAACCCCCCACCCCACCCAACCCACCACCCACACACCCCCACCCAACCCACACCCCACACCAACACCCAAAAACCACACACACCACACCCCACCACCAACCCAACACCACAAACCACACAACCCCCACCCCCCACCCACACACACACACCACCAAAACACCCCACCAACCCAAACCCAAAACCCACCACCCAACCACACACCACAAAACCACACAACACACCCCCACACCCATGGCCCACCCACCCCCCACCCCACCCCACCCCCAAACAACACCACCCCACCACCACACCACACACACACCACACAAACCACACACCCAACACACACACCACCCAAACAAACACAACACACACACCCCACACACAACCCCACACCCCCAAACACACACAAACCGTACCCCCCACCAACCCACCCAACACCACCCCACCCACAACCCACCCAAACCCACCCCACAACACCCCAACACAACCAAAAAAACCCAAACCAACACAAAAAACACACCACACACCACACCCCCCACCACACAAACACACAAACCCCACACACCCCCCAACACACACCCACCACACCCACCACCCACCCACCCCCACACAAACACCACCCCCCAAACACCCCCACACCACCACTCCCACCCCCCCCACAACCCCCACAACCACCAAACACACACCACACAAACACACCACACCCCAAACCCCCCCTGACCCAAAAACAAACAAACCCCATGAATGGACATTGAACAAACACATTTTCACTTACAGTTAAACCACCACAACATGGAACAAACAACAACCCCCACACACTGGGTTAACATTTGCATCCCACAACACACCACACACAACTCACCACACCACCACCCACCACACACAAAAAAAACCACCAACAAAACCAAAACAACCCCCACAAACCAAATTTGAACCCTTCCCAAACCACACCACCCACACCACACCCAACACACCACACCCCACCAACACTTGCACCCACACCCCACACACACAAACAACCCCCACCCACAACACCACAATCTACACACCCCCAACCCAACACACCCCACCCACACCCACAACCCCCAACCAACCCACACCCCCCCCACCATTACACACCACACCCCACCACACACCATACCAAACCACCTTTTGACATTTAACACCAAACCCCCCCACAAACACCCAAACCCCCACCACACCACCAAGAACCAACACCAACACCCAACCACCCCACACAATGACAAGTAACCCAAATGCACAGTTCAATGAACACCCATCCGTTGCACCAACAGCAACAAACCACCCCCCCACACGAAACACCACAACCCACAACACCCCCACACACACACAAAACAAACCAACCCCAACCAACCCCACCACACCACAAACCCACACCAAAACAAAAAATTACACACACCTAACACCCCACAACCACAACACCCAAACACAACCAACAAACAACAGTCCTGTCAACTAACCCAAACCCCACCCACCAAACCCACACATGAATACAACACAACACAAACCAACACATGACCCCCACCACACACCCAAAAGTACCCAAAACAACAACCCCCCCAAAATTATTCAACCCAAACCCATTTCACACACCCCACACACCCCCACCAAAATGCACCCAAACCAAAAAAACCACCCACCCACTTGCCCAACACACCCCACACACCACACCACCACACCCAAACAACAAAACCACACCCACAGCCCCCCCAACCCAAACCCCCCCAACCACCCACATGCACCCCACAGTACACCACCCCACAAACCAAAAAACAAACCCAAACCAACACAAACCCCACCACCCACCCACCCCATCAACATAACCCCACACCTCCACCCAACAAAACCCATCCCACACACACATACACACACCACACCCAAAAAAAAAAACACCCAAATAACCCCCCCAAAACCAACATCACGAACCCACCCACCACCTAATAACAAACCAAAACACAAAACCCCCAAACCCAACACACAACACCCCCCACCACAACACACCCACACCACAAAACAAACCACAACCAACACAACCCACCAAAACACACCAAACACTAAACCACAACACACACAAAACCCAACAACCCCAACACACCACCCCCCCCCACCCCCAACACCACACAACAACTCACCCCCCCACACCCCAACACAAACAAAAAACCCAACCCCACCACCCAACAATGCAACCCAAACAAAAACACAAAACACAACACACCCCCACAAAACCCCCAAACCACACACCCAACACAACCTACCCCCACACCCCACGCACCCATTCCACAAACCCCACACACACCACACAACACAATCCCATGGTTCACCAACGGGAACCCAACAAAACACAACAACCCACAACACTACACCCCCCACCCACTAAAACACCCCCCCAAAACCCACATTCACACCCCCACACCCCACCCCTAAAAACAGGAATGTGACACACCCCACCCACACACCCCACACACAAACAACACCCACACCCCCACCACACACACACAACCACACCCCATCGTGGAAACATCTTTAAAAAACCACAAACCACCCCACATGCACCGACAACCCCCAACCAACCACAACAAATGGCAGGACCAAACCCAGGACACCCCCACACAAAAACCACAAGTCCCACCCAAAACACCATTCCAACCACCACCACACCAAAAAACAAACCCAAAAACACACAACCATATTTGGCCAAAACACCACACCCACCACCCACCCACCCCCCAAACAACATTAACCCCCCCCCCACCCCACAAAACACCCAAAACACCCAACACCACACCCCCCACCAACCAACCCACACACAAACACCCCACCCAACACAAACCCACATTTACCCAACACCATGAAAACCAAACATCCCCCAACCCAACCCACACAAACATGAACCCACACACAAACAACCACCCCAACCACACACAACCACACCACCCACACAAAACAAGCACACCCACAACCACCACCCCACAACCCCAACCCAACCCACACCCACACCACAAACCCATGTGAACCCACAACACACCCCACAAACCCCCAAACACCCACCCCCACCACACACACACACCAAAGAACACCACAACAAAACCCCACCCCAAATGTTTGAACAAACCACCATAACCAACATTGTACCACACACAAAAAAAAACCCCCACCCCCACACCGGTAAACAAAAATTCATGCACACCCCCATCACACCTTAACATGCCGCACCCACCCATGTACACACTAAACCCCAATAACAAACCACCACACACAACCACAACAACACCAAAATTTCCACACAAAAACCCAACACCACCACCCACCCCACAACAACCCACACCAAAACCACACAACCCACACCCAACAACACAAACACCCACACCACACAACACAACACACAGTCACACAACCACCACAAACCAAAACCCACCCCCCATACCAAACACCCCCACCCCTGTGGACAACACCACCATGCACCACCACCCCCCACAAACCCCACACCACTCCAAGCCTCACCCCACACCAACCACCAACACCCACACCACAAACACACACACCACACCACACCCAACCAACACCAAACGTTTGCCCACACCCACACACCCCACAACCCCCAAACACCACAAACCCCCACCCCACAACCAACTTTGTACCCCACAACCAACCCCCACAAAACAAACCACCCCACCCCCACAACCACACACTTTCAACCCCACCCACCCCCCCCATGGTGGGACCCCCAAAACACAAATTTGCCATTTAACCACCCCACAGACACAACACACCCCCCCCCCCCACCAAACCCCCCACACAACCACACCAACCACACCCCCCACCAGAACCCAAAACAACCCACACACACACACCCAAACACACCCCACCCACCCCCCCAACACAACACAGAATACACACACACAAAACAACACCCCACATACACACACATGCACACCACACACCAACACACACCACCCCCACCACCACCCACAATCACCCACACCAACACCACCACACCCAACCCCAAACCACCCACCATGGAACACCAACAAACAGTTGCATAACAACAAAACAACAAAACAACACACCCCCCACAAACCAACCCCCCCCCCAAAGAACACCCCCCCCTCCACCCCTTGCACCCACCCCCCACACCAACACCCACACCACAAAAAAAACACACAAAACCACACCCACAACCCCACAAACAAAAAACCCCCCCACCCCCCCCCAACCCAAAAACACCCAAACACACACACAAACCACCCAAACCAACACCCACACACCAACAGAAACATAACACACACCCACCCCAACAGCCCCACCAAAACCACACCAAACACCCACAACACACACCACCACCCCCACACCCACCCACCCAACCCACCACACACCACACACACACCCAACCCCCCCCCACCACACACACACACACCAAAACCCCCCACAAACCCCCACCACAAACACCACACACAACCAACACAACACACCCAAAAATGCCCACACACAACATTCACACACAAAAAACTTCCAACACCAAACCCACAACCCCACCACAATGCACACCACACACACCCCACCCACACCCCCCAAAAAAAAAACATCCCACACCCCACACCCAAAACCCAACCACCCACCAACACCCCACCCCCCCCACCACCCCCCCACACACACCCACACACAACACCACCACACCCCACCCACAACATATACACAAACACACAAAACAAAAGGCCCCCCAAAAAAACCCCACAACACACCCACACACCCAAGCCCCACACCCCAAAACCCCCCCACCCCCACCCCACCCCACACCCACAACACACCCCCAACCCCACCCACACCCCCACCAACACCCACACCCACCACACACACACCCACACACCCCACACACCACACCCACCACACCCCACACCCACCCCACCCCCACACCACACACACCCCACCCCCCCCCCACCAAACACCACACCCACCACACACCACCCACCACACCACAACCCCCCCCCCAAACCCCCCAACCACATCACCCCACACACATCCCCCCCACCCATGCACCCACACCCACACCCCCCCCACCCCCCCCCCCCACACCCACCCCACACCCCACCCCACACACCACCCACACACCCCCCCCCCCCCCCACCCACACACCACACCCACACAACCCCCACCCACCCACCCCCACCCCCCCACACACCCCCCCCCACCCCCACCCCACACCCCCCCACAACCCCCACACCACACCCACCCACCCCCACACACCAACAACCACCCCCACCCACCCCACCCCCCCCACCAACCCCCCACCCCACACCACACACCCCACCACAAACCACACCCACCCACCCACACGCACACCACACACTACACACTCCACACAATCCACACACACCACACACTCCACACACACACCACACACCACACACTCCACACACACCACACAATCCACACACACACCACACACTCCACACACACACCACATACTCCACACACACCACACACTCCACACACCACACACACTCCACACACCATAGACTCCACACAGTCCACAACTCCACACACACCAATCACACACTCCACACACACCCACCCCCCATCATCATCACTCCACACCATCACCATCATCACCCCCACACACCACACCACACACCCCACACCATCACACTCCACACACTCCACACACACCACACACTCCACACACACACCACACACCCCACACCATCATCACTCCTACACACTCCACACGTCATCACACTCCACACACACTACACTCGTCACACACACACCACACCACACACTCCACACACACCCACCATCATCACCCCACACCATCCACACATCATCACACCCACACCCACCCGACACACCCACCCACACACTACCACCATCATCACCACTCACTCCACCACACACCACACACCCCACACCACACCACTCCATCACACACTACCATCACCGTCACACACACACCACTCCCACTCGTCATCACACTCCACACCCACCGTCACACACTCCACACACACCACACCACATCACTCCACACCAACACACCGTCATCATACCACACACTCCCCACACACCACACACACCGTCATCACACACCACACCCACTCCACACACACCATCATCACCCCCACCATCACCATCATCACCCCCACCCCCACCCCCACCCCCACCACCACCCCCCACCATCATCACCCTCACCCCCACCCCCACCCCCACCCCCACCATCATCACCCCTACCATCACCATCATCACCCCCACCCCCACCCCCACCCCCACCATCACCCCCACCATCATCACCCTCACCCCCACCCCCACCCCCACCCCCACCATCATCACCCCCACCATCACCATCATCACCCCCACCCCCACCCCCACCCCCACCACCACCCCCACCATCATCACCCTCACCCCCACCCCCACCCCCACCCCCACCATCATCACCCCCACCATCACCATCATCACCCCCACCCCCACCCCCACCATCACCCCCACCATCATCCCACCCTCACCCCCCACCCCCTCCATCACCCCCACCATCATCACCCCCACCCCCACCCCCACCATCACCCCCACCACTCCCTCACCCCCACCCCCACCCCCACCATCACCCTCACCATCATCACCTCCACCCCCACCCCCACCATCACCCCCACCATCATCACCCCCACCCCCACTCCCACCATCACCCCCACCATCATCACCCCCACCCCCACCCCCACCATCACCGACTCACCATCATCACCCCCACCCCCACCATCATCACCCCCACCATCACCGACTCATCACTCACACCCCCACCGTCATCACCCCCACCCGACTCCGTCATCACCCCCACATCACCGTCATCACCCCCCCCCACCCCCCCCCCCAAACCCCCCACACCCACACCCACCCACACACCCCCCCACCACCCCCCCCCCACCCCCCCACACCCCCACCCCCCCCCCACCCCCCCCCCCCCCACCCCACCCACCCCCACCCCCCCCACCCCCAAACCCCCCACCCCCCCCCAAACCCCCCCCCCCCACCCCCCCCCCCACCCCCCCCCCCCCCCCACCACACCCAACCCACACCCCCCCCCCCCCCCCACCCCCCCCCCCCAACACCACCCCCCACCCCCCAAAAAACACAACACCCCCCACACCCCCCACCCACCCCCCCACCCACACCCACACCCACACCCCCCCCCCCCACCCACCACCCCCCCCCCCACACCCCACCCCAAACACCCCCACCCCCCACCCACCACCCACAACCCACCCCCCACACACCCCCCCCCCACCCCCAAACCCCCCCCCACCCACCCCCCCCCCCCCACCCCCCCCACACCCCCCACACCCCCCCCCAACCCCCACACCCACACCAAACACACAAAACCCACACCACACCCCACAACCCCCACACACACCCCCAACAACCCCACCCACCCCACACCACCCCCCACCCCACACCCACACCCACACCCCCCCACCCACCCAAAACCCCCCCCCCACCCCCCCACACCCCCCACACCCCAAACCACCACACACCACCCCACCCCCCCCCCACACCACACCCCACCCACACCACACCCACCACCCAAACCCCCCCCCCCCCCACCCCCCCACCCCCCCCCCCCCCCCACCCACCCCCCAACCACCCCACCCCCACCACACCCCCCACCCACCCCCCCCCACCACACCCCCAACCCCACCCACCCCACACCCCCCCCCCCACACCCCCACCCCACACCACCCCCCCACCCCCCCCCCCCCCCCCACCCCCCCCCCCCACCCCCACCCCCCCCCCCCCCCACACCCACCCCCCCCCCCACACCCCCCCCACAACACCACCCACCCAACCCACACAACCCACCCACCCCAAACCCCCCACCACACCCACCACCACCACCCACACCCCCCACCCCCCCCCACCCCCCCACACCCCCCCCCCCACCCACCCCCACACCCCACCCCAAACCACAACCACCACCACCCCCACAACCCCACACCCCAACCCACCACACCCCCCCCCCCCCAACCACACACACGCCCCACACCCCACCCCACACCCCACATTCCCCAACACCCACCACAACCCCCCCCCCCCCACCCCCCCACCCAACCACCCCACACCCACTAACCCACACCCACACAAACCCCCACACACCCCCAACCCCCCCCACCCCACACCCCCACACCCCACCCCCCCCCACACCCACCCCCACCCACCCCCCCCCACCCCACACCCCACCCACCCCACCCACACACACACCCACCACCACACACACACACCCCACCCCCCACACACACCCCCCACAACCCACCCACACCCCCACCCCAAACACCCCCACACCCACAACCACACACCCACACCCCCCACCCCCACCAACCCCCACACCACACCCACCACACCCCACCACCCCCCACCCCCACCCACACCCACACCCACCCACCCACACACCACCACACACCCCCCCACCCCCACACCCCACCCCCACACCCACAACACCCCAAAACCCACCAACCACAACCCCCCCACCCACCCAAACCACACCACCCCACCCCCCACCCACACACCCACCCCCACCCCACACCACAACCCCACACACACCACCCACCCCCACACCACCCACCCCCCCCACACCACACCACCCACACCCCCACACCCCCACACCACACCCCACACCCCACCCCCCCCACCCACCCACCCACACCACACCACCCCCACCACACCACCCCACACACACACCACCCCCCACCACCCCCCCCCCCACCCCCCCAACCCACCCCACCCACCCACCCACACCCAACCAACACACCACCCACACCCACAACACCCACCCCCACACCCCACCACCCGCCCACCCACACCCCACACCCCACCCACCACCCCCACACACCCCAACACACCCAACCACCCCACCCCCCCCCCCCCCACCCCCCCCCCCCCCACACCCCACCCCACACCCCCCCACCCCCCACACCACCCCCCACCCACACCCACACCCACCCCCCCACAACCAACCCACCCCCACCCCCCACCCCCCCCCCACCCCCCCCAACCCACCCCCCACCCACCCCAACACCACACCCACACACCCACAAACCCCCCACCCCCACCCCCACCCCCCCCCCCCCCCCCCCCCCACCCCCCCCCCCCACCCCCCCACCACCCACCCACACACCCCCCCCACACCCCCCCACACCACCCACCCCCCCCACCCACCACCCACCCATCCCCCCACACACCCACCACCCCCACACCCCACCCCCACCCACACCACCCACACCCACCCACCCCACCCCCACACCCCCACCCCCCCCCCCCACCCCCCCCCCCCCCCACCACCCCCCCCCCCACCCACACCACCACCCACCCCCCCCCACCCCCCACCACAAACCCACCCCCCCCCACCCCCCCCCAACCCCCAGCCCCCCCCACCCCACCCCACCCCATGCCCCCACCCCACCCCACACCCACCCCCCACCCCCCCACACACCCAAACAACACACACCCAAACCCCCAACCCAAAACACACCCCCACACAACACCCCCCACCCCCACACCACCCACACCCACCCCCCCCACCCCCCCCAACCCACACACACCACCCACCACCCCACCACCACCCACCCCCCCAACCCATTTCACCACCCCCCCCCCCCCACACCCACACCCACCCCCCCCCACCACAGCCCCACACCAACCCACCCACCCCCCCCCAACAACCCCCCAACACACCCACCCCCCACCACCCCCCCCACACCCCACCAACCCCCACACCCCCCACCCACCCCCCAACCCACCCACCCACCCACCCCCCCCCACCCCACACACACCAACCAACACCCACCACACACACCACCCACCACACCCCACCCACCCAACACCCACAACCCCCACCACCCCCCCCACACCAACCCCAACCCACCCCCCCACCCACCCCACCCCACCCACCCACCCCCACCCCCACACCCACACACACACACACCCACACCCCACACACCACCCCCCCCCACCCACACCACACAAACCCACACACCCAAACCCCAACCCCCACCCCCACCCCACACACCCCCACAACCCATCCCCCCCACCCCACCCCCACCCACACCCCCCCCCACACCCACCCCACACCAAACCCCACCCCACACCCCCCCCCCCCAACCCCCCCCCCCCCACACACCCCCACACCCACCCACCCACCCCCCCCCACCCACACCCACCCCCCACCCCAACCCCCCCCCCCACCACACCCCACCCCCCCCACACCCCCCACACAACCACCCCCACACCACCCCCCCAAACCCACACCCACCCACCCCACCCACAAACCCCACACCCACCCAAACCACCCCCCCCCCAACCCCCCACCCTATCTATCCACCCATCCACACACCCACCCACACTATCCATCCACCCACCCACCCACCCACACACACACCCACACCCCACACCACACCCCACACCCACCCACACCACACCACCACCACCCCACACAAACCACCCACACCCACACCCCCCACCCCCACACCCCCCACCCCACCCACCCCACCAAATTCCCCCCACCCCCACCACCCCCACCCACCCCACCCACACCCCCCCACACCCACACCCAAACCACCACACCCACCCCACCCACCACCCACACACCAACCCACACCCACACGAACACACACCCACACCCACACCACACACCCTACGTTGACCCCCACACCCACACACCACACCCACACCCACACACACCTTGAATTTTCCCCACCACCACCTGATTAGACAATAAATGAGGGAACTGCCTTGGGCCTAGGAAGTATTGAACTTCCTTTCGAAGGTGGTCAGTTCCCCTACTAATATGAATTAACACAAAAAAGACCCAAATATATCAATTAAACACTTCATTGAGAATGGGATAGGGGGAAAAGGCTAGTTTTTTGGTTTTGAGTCAGGGTAACCCGATTACCGATTCTGGTAACTGATTGACCATGGGTTAGTAGGGTTTAGGATCTGTATGATTGGTTTGGATTTCCAGGGTGGGGGTGTTTCCAAAAAAGCCCCCTGTTATTTGTAAGGCTGGTTTATCATGGGTGATATTAAAAAATGATGATGAAGGGAGGGCAAATGACACCATAACCCACATTCCAAATTTTACCACTTGGGTAGCCCACCCCACAACTTTATGAGGACTAATTGGAAAATTCAAAATCAAGAAATGTGGGATTGAATAACAGAGGACATGCAAGAACACCCCCATGACTTAATGGTTTACATGAAGATGCAAGTTGATCCCTTTGATTGTAAACAAAAGTATTACTTCTTGGTTTCAGTTCACACTCTCTCTGCTCAGTCAAGTGAAGATCTGGACTCTGTCAAATTCGCTCCAATGATCTAAATTGAATTGATCCAAAACCCCATTTCTTCCACTGATTTCCCCTCCAAAATGAAATTTGCCACAATTTGGTTTTTGGTTTGGGGAAGCCCATTTACAGTGAAAAACCGATGGCGGTTACGGTAACCGACGGCAGGTCGAGTAGGAAACCAGCATCGGTAAGGAAAAAAAAGTAGGCTATTTTTAGTAAAATCCCCAATACCCACCTTCCCCTTTTCTCCCGAGGAGAACATGTGGGTAGGGGCTTGGTCAAGTGACTAGAAGGTTATGTTTTAGGTGTGAGAAAGGGGTCATTTTAGTCCCTGGTGTGACCTAGACCAAGTTCATAGGGTTTTAATTAGGGTTAGTTTAGGGGTTAGGGCTAGGATCATGATGAGGTGGCAAAATGAGGTGTGGCAAAAGGTGATGTGGGATTTATCAATTACAAGAACACATGAATAATAAAAAGACCACTCCTCCTAATTAATAACAAAAATAATTTTGTGTAAGTTTAGGTAATGAGGTTAGGTTGCGAAATGAGATGTGGGTCACAAGGGGGTAGTAAGACACAAATTTTTGTGTCTACATTAGCCCCTTATTGTCGTGTAGCTTTTTTTAAAAAAGCTCCCCGCGGACAATAATATGAAGTGGACATTGTTAAGGGTATAGGTAATCCCCCTCAAATCTATCACAGGATTGAGTGAACGTGGAAATCAGGATAGGGTTGATAAAGGGTTTAAATGGTTTTGTAATGTTCATAGAGGGGATGGTAAGGTGGTGGGGTAGGTCCAAGGAAGCATCACGCACATTTGAAAATGGTAAGGGGTATCGTCCGACTAGGAGGGTACATGATTTGAGACAAAAAAGCATTTTAGTTGCATAGGCAAAATGAAAGTTTATCCAAACAAGGGTGATATAATCCTGGTATCCAAGGCATAGGAAGTAGCTCCAGGGGGTATATAACAGGTTAAGGTAAACAGGAACATTATTTTTAGGTTTAACATGTTCGGCAGAAATCTTACCAAATGGTTGGTTTGGTTGAGATAAAGTCATGGGTCCCTAGGTCTAGGAAAAGTTGGTCGACAGATCAAAGTCAAGGACCCTAATCATGCTAAAATGGCTTAACGAAACAGGTGAGCTTGATTTAAAAAAAAACTAAGGATGGGTGGATAAAATTTTGAAGTTTTGAAATGTTTGGTTGGACCTAATAATGGGTAGATTTTTTGGACAATTAGATGATGCAAACCCACTTGTTTTTACTTGGGAAACATTTTTTGGGGCCAATCAATTCTGTTCCTTGACTGGAAATTTTGGGTTTCGGGTCTGATAGGAAGGCCCAATGAATCTAGGATGTAATTCAAATGATTGAGGCCTCGGTAAAGCATCTGGCAAAATTCCAAATCTTTGTTGTTTGAGGCCTTTGGGGGCCTTTGGTACAGGGGATAACCGGGGATGGGTTACGGTAACCGATGGGTTTCCAAGTAGGGAACCTGGGGTGGTACAGGGTTGTAGGCTAGTTTTTTAGTCAAAACAGGGGCCCACCTTCCCCTTTAGGTTGTCTTAGGGAGTCAGGGGAATAGGTACCTTCCCAGGAATTTTATCACAGAAGGGGGGGGGAACCCTTTGGGTAGGACCAAGGAAGGTTGGGTTGGGGATGTGAGACAGACCAAATCATGGTTGGGCTTTCAATGGGTTGTAGTTTTCTTTCAGGGTTAAAAACTTGGGGGGGGTTGGGATAGGATTATAATCCTGATTTCATGGGGCAAGAATGAGGTTTGCAGGGTATTTGATGGGGATTTATCAATTATACAGTTATTTAAAAACATGGGGCTTGTGTTAAGGTTTAGGTGATGAGGTTAGGTTGGAAAATTGGGTGTGGGTCTTACTGTAGGGGTCGTAAGACACGAGTGGCCAAGGGTAACAATTTAGCCCCTTATTGTTGTAGTGCTTGTTTTGTAAAGCTATTGATAACGGCTTGAATGGTTTCTAAGGATGGTTTTTTTGCATGCTTGAACCAAGGGTTAGGCAAACTCGGTCTCTTTCTATCGGCAAGATTGGGTGGGAAATGTGAAATCCAATCCTAGCAACAGGGTTGATAAATCGGTTGGGGTGTATTTGGAGGAATAGAGGGGGTTCATTTGGTGATGGGTAGGAGTCGGGGTCAAGTAGGGGTTTGGGTATTGGTTCAAGGAAGTTAGCGGCTATTTTTAATGAAATCCCCCTAGGTTCCCTCCTTTAAACCATGAGGGTGGTTGTCGGCTTGTAAGTTAAATTTTGTTTTTACCTTGGGTGAGGGTTTGTAAAGAACCTTTTAGGGTGAAACATCCTGGTAGCTTGTCC
The DNA here is from genome assembly GCA_019776745.2 of Taxus chinensis. NCBI lineage: Eukaryota > Viridiplantae > Streptophyta > Pinopsida > Cupressales > Taxaceae > Taxus > Taxus chinensis. The sequence goes on along the minus strand of JAHRHJ020000535.1, from coordinate 15,652 downwards.
AAGGGTTAGGACAAGGGAAGCCCAGATGAGTGCAAACATGGTGGTAAGGTACAGAGAATTTAGGCTTTATTAAAACAATTAGTAATCCCACACATTGTTTTTTTTGATCCTTCTTGGTTAGAAGAAAACGCCAAGGTCATAGGGAAAAAAAAGGGGAGGGGGGTTAAGACAAGTCGGGGTGAGGTCTAGATTACAAAAGGTGCAAAGTGTACCTTCGGGTCTAGGGGCATTTGAACAATACCAAGGTGTACCTTAGGGGTTAAGGGTATAGGAAAGGGGTTGGTAATCTAGTTTGCATCCTTGGGATGGGCAATGTTCAGGGATAGGATTATAAAGTTAAATTGTCGGTTAGATGAGGGTAACGATGGTCCAAGGGCAAAATGGGTCGGGCCAATGCAGTAGTTGTGAAGGGGTTGTTTTTTGGTAAGCCTTGGGTTGATGGTTTATCCAAACAAATATAAAATCCAAGGCCATGGTGGCTCCATAATGGTTAGGTACAGGGGTTTAGGGCTTGGGCCAAATGGTTAGGGTTGAGGCCGTGGGTCGGGGTGAATAGGTAGGTTGAGGCCTTGGGGGGCCAAATAGGTAGGTTTGAGGCCTTCCTTGGGTCGGGCCAAATAGGTAGGGTGAGCCTTGGGTCGGGATGGGTGGTTGAGGCCTTGAGGGACCCCACATTGGGTAGGTTGAGGCCTTGGGTGGGCCGAATAGGTAGGTTGAGGCCTTGGGTCGGGGGAATGGTTTAGGTTGGGCCTTGGGTAGGGTGGAATAGGTTAGGGTGATTGGCCTTGGGTCGGGCCAAATTGGGTAGGTTGAGGCCTTGGGTAGGGCCAAAAAGGTTGGGGTTGAGGCCTTGGGGGGGCCTGAGAATGGGTAGGTTTGCGGCCCTTGGGTCGGGCCAAAATAGGTAGGTAGGTTGAGGCCTTGGATTTCGGGGCCAAATAGGTAGGGTTGAGGCCTTGGGTCGGGCAATTTAGGTAGGTTGAGGCCTTGGGTCGGGCCGAAAATGGGGGTTGAGGCCCTGGGGTCGGGCTGAATAGGTAGGTTGAGGCCTTGGGTCGGGCCAAATAGGTAGGTTGAGGCCTTGGGTCGGGCCGAAAATGGTATTGTTACAGGCCTTGGGTCAGGCCAAATAGGTAAACAAATGGTGTTCAGCAAAGGTGGATATAGGCGATATGTGGTTAAAAAGGGGCAAATGGTAAATAAGGGCAAAAATTGGGGGAAAGTTGAAAGGAAGGTTTTAAAAAACTGATGTCGATTCTACATGACCGATGCCCCGGTTTAAGGGACCGATACCGGTTAAGGGACCGATACCGGTTCTTAGGGCAAAATGAAATCGATATCGGTTAAGGGCGAAAAAACCTATAAAAAGAAAAAATGGGCTTGTCATTGTCACTTTGTTATTTGAAAAACCAATTTGATTTGTCTGACGTGGAGAGTTGGAGATTGGAATTGGTTTTTGAGTGAGGTGGAGCTGTTTTTTTTGGTTGGAGGAGTGAGTTGTTTGCGGGCCCGAGTGAGGAGTAGGAGGCAGCAGTTGATTGGTGGGGGACCCAGCAGATCAGAATTGGAGCTATGGCACAGGCCAGAGGAGGAGCAGGAGGGGCTGGACCAGCTGGACCACCACCACCCATCCCCACCACGACGACGTGTCGTCATTCGTACCGGTAGGTTTCGAAACCTTTATTTTGTGCATTTGAATGGTATTTAAGCTGGGTTTGGGGTTTGGGTAGGAATGTGGTTTTTAGGAAATAATGAGTTAAATGGTGGAAATAATTTGAAAAACGAAGGGATAGTTTGGGTAGGGTTGAAAATAGGGAAAGGTGGCAAAGGGTGGGGGGTTTTTTAGGGTATTTTGGGTGTGGGTAAGTGGGTTGGGGTTTGGGTGGGGGGGTTTGGGCTCGGTGGGGTTTTACAGTGACCGATGTCGGTTGCTAAGCGACCGGTTGGTCGAAAATGCCAGGGGGGGGGGGGCGTTGACCGGCGGGTGGGGTTGTCGGTCTAGTGTTTGGGATGTTGTTTGGGATATGGGTTGGGTTGGGTTTGATTTGTGTTGGTTGGGGTTTTTGGGGTTGTTTTTTGGGGGTTTGTGGCATCAGTTGGGGTTGGTTGGGGGGTTTGGGTTGGGGTTGGGTTGGGGGTCAGGTGTGGGGTTTTGGTTTTAAGTTTTGGGGTTTGGGGTTTGGTATGGGTTGGGTGGGTTTTGGTTGGGTTTAGGGTTGCAAAGTGGGGTGGGGTTTGTTTAGAGGGGTGGGGAGAGGGTGTGGGGGTGGGGGGATAAAAAAGGGGTTGTTAGAGGGTAAAGTAGTTGAGATGTTGTGATAAAGAGTAGGTCTAAGGATGTGGGTTGGTTTTGCAGGCACGTCAGCAGTTGACGATGCGGGATAGGATGCCCCCACTGTTGGTGCGGATGCGGCCACACGTATCTCCGCAGCTCATTGGGGATCATGCCATGAGGTGGGACTCGGCGGAGTCCAGCGATACAGAGCGATTGATAGAGATCACAGCCTGATGGTCGCCCTCATCGAGAGATGGGATCCGGCGACCAATGTGTTCCATCTCCCGACTGGGGAGATGACCATCACATTGGAGGATGTGTATCGCATCCTTCGACTACCGATCGAGGGAGAGGCAGTCTTCCAGGTAGATTCAGAGACTGCCATGGACAGCATCCTGCAGGTTTTGGGGATGCAGCCGCGCTACTTACCTATATCATAGCGTGAGTATCGGGTATGGTGACATGTACCGTGCGCACCGACACGAGACACGCTTGGCTGTGCTGTTGATGATGATGAGGGGGATCACCTGCTTCGCCCTCCCGGACTCAGAGGGAGGCCGCTTTCCACGAGCATTGATGGGGGGTGCTTGAGATGAGATGGTGGAGGAGCACACTTGTTATGCGTGGGCACCAGTGTATCTGGTGCAGCTATACAGAGGAGCTGTGGGGCTATCGCCGGATGAGGCGATTTGGTATTTGTTCGACATTTTTTACTTCACTGTTGGGCATATGAGCACATCATATGCATCAGACCAGTAGGGCTACCCCAGCAGCCAGGGCCACAGGTCATATACAGATACGGCTTTCAGAGGTGGTTGGGGGTCGTGGGCCAGCCACGAGCAGTGCTTGCAGGGGGGATGTGGCCTATATACAGACACATTTATTAGAGGGCCTGACAGCGGTAGATATTGTATGGAGACCTTACAGAGGTCATCACCCTCGCAGAGGAGCCCGCTTACAGTTGCGCCTGATCCAGTACACATTCTGGATAGTAGGACGGAGGCCGGGAGAGTACGAGAGGATACCCCTAGAGAGGGTACGCAGGCAGATGGGGCTACGACAGGACGAGCCACCTCCCTTCCCTCAGTATAGGAGGGATGATGTAGAGGCCCCACTACCTGCACCACAGCCCTTGGATCCAGATTGGGTTGCTGAGAGGCCAGCAGATGACACAGTAGATGATGCTGGTTTGTACGGGAGCATACATGGTGTGGTGGGCAGGTCAGAGAGAGCGGTGAGGGTAGCACAGCCCGCACACAGCCAGACTTGGCTGCAGTGACGGTGACGGAGAGAGAGAGATCAGCTCAGGGGCCAGGTGCAGCTATTACAGGGGGGCATAGCTTGCTGCTGCGTGCAGGCACAGATAGGGGTTTTACAGGGGCAGCTAGCCCAGGCTCAGGTACAGGCACAGGCCACAGGCACCACCACCAGCAGCACAGCCACAGGTGCAGGTACAGGTACACAGGTAGCAGTACCAGCAGCAGCACACAGCACCACCAGGTACACCACACCACACAGGCCACAGGCACCACCAGGCAGCACCACCGGCACAGGCACAGGTTGCAGGGGGGGGCACTGGTAGTAGGTGTCAGGGGACCAGCCCCAGCTCCTACCTCACGGTGGCTTCGAGAGCACTATATGGAGGTTAGAGCGGAGGCCCGATACTATCAGGATATTCTTGATGGTACCGGAGTTGAGTATCAGCCTTATGCACTCATAGAGCAGAGACCTCTCACAGCCAGAGATCTCAGGGAGGGTGCAGCCACAGCCGGCGTGTCTGTGACAGGCAGGAGGCGAGAGGCACCACAGGGACCAGCAGGGAGAGGTGCTGAGGGGGGGGGGGGAGAGCTGAGGGATCCCGACATTATTTTGTATATTGGGACGGGCACCGGTCTGCGCGAAACCGGTTATGTTGATAGAGGCCTGCGTGCCTACATATTATTTCATTTATTCATTCATTCATTTTTATTATATACCGGCCTGCGAGCCGAGTACGGGTTGTACAGTTTGATACCGGCCTGCGAGCCGAGTATATTTTTGATATGAGGGACCGGCCTGCGAGCCGAGTCGAGATTATTGATAGTTAGTTATTGCGGCCTGCGTGCCGGCTTTGTTGTATTATGAGATCACAGAGGCCCCGATGCAGGGCACATTGTATATTTGAAAACTTGTATATATATATATAGAGATGATGTTTTGATCCACATGTTGTGTGTTCAAAAAATGTTTTTAAGTATTTGTCGATGGTTTGTGATATAGAATGTATGATGAGTTTAATTGACATGTTGATATATGGATGATGTGATGTTTTTGTTGTTTTATGATGATATAGTATATGAATGACAATGTTGAAATGTTTTGGTGCTGGTTTTGTGACATTGTTATATATGTATCTGATGAGTTGGATCCAAATGATGTATAGATGATAGTTTTTTTTGATATTTGGTATCCTTAGTTGATGACTTGTTTGTTTTGTAAAATAGATGATGTTAATGAAATTGTAATGATATGTGTGGTGGATGACAAATATGGATAATGGTGTTGTTTATGCAGGAAAAAGAGGAGGGCGCGACGAAAAAAAAAATTAGGTAAAAAAAAGAAGAAAAGAACCATGTTTCAAAAAAAGATAGGTGTATAACCGATATCGGTTAGTAACCGATGTCGGTAGTTATAGACCGATATCGGTTACATAACCGATACCGGTTATTTAGGTATGAGCTTTTCTAAAAATAAAAAGCTAGGGTGGCAACTTAAGTTCTAATTTTGAGAGCCATGCAAGAAGTTAAATACGCGAACGCGACGCTTTTTGACGACGACTGAGACAGGTAATTGCATGAGAGATTTGAGTGATAAGGAGAAAAAGAGACAGGAAAGTGAATGTGATCTGAGATTCAGAAGTAGAAAGGTGAATTTGAAAAGGGTGGTGATCATGGCAGAACGAGGAGAAGAGGAGAAGCATCCAGCAGGCAGGGACAAGAGGGAAGACAAGGGCCACCTCAAGCTGCTGCAACCCAAGAGGTAAACGTTTTGGTTGTGATTTGATTTTGCATGTTTTGTGAATAAGATGGGGGAAGTTAAGTGGGTAGATATGAGAAAAAAAACATGATAGCAAGGGTTATAGGTGAGGTAAGTGTTACAGGGTAGTAGGTAATCAGGGGTTTTCAGGTATGTTTGTATGTGTATAGAAAGGAATAAACGATCAATTATTGTCGTAGGTGGTTGTTTTTAGGCAAGGTGTATGAAGGTGACAGTGACCGATATCGGTTAGGGATAACCGGTATCGGTTACTAAACCGGTACCGGTTATGCTATAAACGATACCGGTTACTGTAGGAATTTCCAGAATTTGAGAAAAAAAAAACCCGTGGGATTTGAGGATTGAATGGTTGTTTGTTTTTTTGATGTATGCAGGCAGAGGCAGGGTTGAGGATGAATGATAGTGTACCAGCGCTGTTGTCATGAATCCGAGCGGATGTAACACCAGCTGAATGGACATTGATAAATCGTTTGGGGTTAAGTGGAATCCGCTATTATTCACGAATCACACGTAACCATGCTATGTTACAGGCGTTGATTGAGAGATGGAATCCTGAGAAAAATACCTTCTATCTGCCAACAGGGGAGATGACAGTAACATTGGAAGATGTGTTCCGTATTTTGAGACTCCCTATTACAGGAGAAAACCAGTATATCAGGCATTACCTAGCGCGGCGCGGGGGAGCGATAACAGTAGTATTTGGTCCATACGCACGAGATTTGACACAGCGAGGTTTATCATTTACGTATGGGATAATGTATGCAGCACACCCTGAGGAGACAAGGTTAGCAGTGATATTAATGATAGCGGTAGGGTATTATGCATTACCGAGGGCGGAAGGGGGAAGATTTCCAAAGGCATTGATGTGTGTTATTGGGGAGATGATAGAAAGGAACGTGACTTTTGCATGGGCACCTGCATATTTGGCGGAGCTATATACAGGGGTTTATGGGCTTGTAGGTGAAATCACAGGACGACACTGGATTGTTCATACTTATTACACTGTTGGGCCTATGAGCACATTGTTTGTGTGCGACCAATAGGCCGACCCATCCAGTCAGGAGAGACCAGAGTACAGAGGTTGGGATTCAGACGATGGGTCCAGACAGAACAAGAGGCAAGATCCCAGGCCGTGACGGGTGACATTGAGTATTATAGGACAGGTATGGGAGAGGGTGACGATTGCGGATATCTGTTGGAGGCCTTACGGGAACTATATGGTAACAGAGAACATAGCTGAGGAGTTGTTGGGGGGTGTAGAGCGATTGAGGTGGATCGCGGGGCACAGGCCAGGTGAGTATGAGAGGATTCCTCTAGATCGCGTGCGGCGACAATTTAGATTTGTGCAGGATATACCCCAGGCTTATAGACCATATATGAGGATCGACGCCGAGGCAGCATTCTCACCTCCCCAGCCAACACCTCCAGAAGGGCCTGAAGAGGATAGCAGCCGATCGCAGGGTAATGGATGCAGGAACGACAGAGGCCTATAGATTATGGTGGGTAGCAGAACTGCGAGGTGTACGTGATCGTCCTGACATAGCTGTGATTACAGCAGAGAGGAGATCGTCTGCAGCGTTTGGTTCAGCAGCTCCAAACGCAGGTGAATGAGACAAGAGGATTGTTAGTGGTTGCGGAGTCACGGGCGGAGAGACTAGAGGCTGGATTCCTCCATGCGAGAGGGGCGTATTCATATGTTACAGGGGAGATTGGCAGATCAGTGGGCGGTACCAATAGCCGTGGTACCTTTGAGGACAGAGAGGCCTGGCGAGAGGGGTCGACGATCACGATCATCACCTAGTTCGGGATGAGGCGTGAGGGTCTAAGTAAATGTTAGCAAGGTATAAGAATAAATAAGGATGCCGACCTGCGTGTCGATGATAGAGAAGATGTATTTGTTTAACATCTAAATAAAACTGAATATGTATGTTGATTTGAGTTATTATAATAATAAGAATGTTTTCGTTTTGACTTTCGGTGTTTTGAAAAAGGATAAAGAGGAATGTGATTGATTAAATAGAAATACACAAAAATATTTATATTTACCACACATGATAGGTTATGGTAGGGGATGGTCGAGCTAACCTTGGGAGACCCCATGTCTCCGAAGTGCTGCCTACATAGCCCATTGCACAAAGCAAGGAGGGGCCTCAGACCGATGTAGTTCTCCCTTAGGACCAGGGAGAGGTGAATTCAGGCAATTTGGTACGGTTAGGCAATTGTGGTGGTTGGTAAAAATATTGATATTTATATTGGTAAGGTAAGGTTGTTGGTGTTGGTAATGAATTGGTGATGTTGTAAAAGGTATAAGGGAAGCGAAAGTTAGCCTACCCAAGTAGTAGGGAACCATGTCCTGATTAAGATCAACACACAATCCTAGATGCGAGGCAAAGAGGAAAGAGTGCTCCGTAGGTGAAAAGAGCTAAACAACCACACAACATAGAACGAGCTTGAAGCCCTAGGTACCTTGTGCATAGACGAGAAGTCAATAGGTGAAAAGAGTTGTATGATCACAATATATCAGGTGTACGTCACGTCCCTTGAGTTGAACAAATGGTGAGGTGAGGTGGATGGTATAGTTGAGGTACAGAGAACTTATTACAAAGTGAGTGTTCTGACGAAAGAGAACCTACCCTAAATAGACAAGTCCATGACTCAAAAGTTCTTTTGAATGAGGCTTTTATTTTATTGAATATAGACTGATCGATGCGGGAAGTCTACAAGGGATATTGATTGTATTATTCTTGAGGTCTTCACGAAGCTGATCAATGCGAGAAGCTTCTGATAAAGGCTGACTGTGTATAGCTGTCCTTCGAGGGAGCAGTCTATTTATAGTAGCAGATATGATTTTAGTGCATAGCTGTCCTTCGGGGGAGCAGTCTATATATATATAGCAGCAATAGTTTGGCATATAGCTGTCCTTCGAGGGAGCAGTCTATATTTAATTTAGATGACTAGATGTTCTTTTGGCGTGAAGCATCTAGTTTGGTAGGAAGTTTGACTCAAGAAAATCCCATAAGAATACGGCTTATTTTAATACTTTGAAGTCATGGACTAGACTAAAAAGGGGAAGGCATCTTTAGGGGAGGTGAGAATCAAACTATGTGAGCTTGATTTTTATTATGAGATGTAGGAAACAAAGTGTATGGTGGTAAATGAGCTCAAGGGACGAGCAGTAGGTAGATAAGAAGTGATATAACACTAAATTCAACAGTAGAATGGTCGAAGATGCAAGGCATTAAGGGGTTCAGGCTCAGGTTTACCATTAAGCGAAGCTAAACGATAAGTGCCTGATCCATAAGTGTGAGTGATTATATAAGGCCCCAATCCAATTGGGAGCAAATTTTCCACGTTTTGCTCTTTTCTAGTTTGGTTACATGTTGATTCTCTTTGAGGACAAGATCACCAACCTTAAAGGTACGCTCATGAAGTCGCTTATCATAAGCACGCTTGATGCGTTTTTGATAGATTTGAAGGTGATCAAGAGCTGTAAGACGACGTTCGTCAAGAAGCTCCAATTGGGCTAACCGCTCTTGGCGGAAATCATCGTTGGTGAGAATATCCTGAAGAGATATTCTAAGGGAGGGTATTTGTATTTCGAGAGGCAAAAACAGCCTCGGTACCATATACCAAAGAAAAAGGGTGTGGCATTAGTGGAGGTACGAATGCTAGTACGATAAGCCCAAAGGGCAAAGGGGATGTGATCGTGCCAATTTTCTTCCGGATTCATTGACAACTTTCATGAGGATTTTGGTTAGGGTTTTATTAGAAGATTCGGCTTGTCCATTGGCTTGTGGATAGTAGGGTGATGATGAGAAGCTAAGTTTGATACCAAAGTTGTCACAAAGGTTTGCAACAACTTGTATTTTTGAAAGATTTTCCATTATCTGTTATCAGGCGATGAGGAACACCAAAACGACAGATAATGTGGTGGTTAATGAACTCTACAATTTTTTCTTTTTTAGTTGAAATGAGTGGAATAGCCTCCACCCATTTTGTGTAATATTCGGTTGCTGTGATTATCCATCGGTGACGTTTGTGAAGAGGGTGGGGGTGAATCTCACCAATAAGGTCTAAACCCCATTGTGAGAAAGGCCAAAGATCTCGTGCGACCTGTAGCGGGGTGGCTAGGAGTATGTTGAAGGTTGGCATGTTGTTGACACATAACACAACGCTTAACATATTCGTAGCAGTCGTTATTGAGAGTAGGCCAATAATAACCTAGGCGAAGGATTCGTTTGGCCACGGCAAGGCCGCTAAAATGTCCACCACAAATACCGTCATGGACTGTTGGATGGTATGGGTGACCTCCGCGCCGGTTGAGACATCGAAGAAGGATACCATCAAAGCCACGTTTATAGAGGAGTCCCCCCATGACAACATAACGTGAAACACTTTTAAGAAAAGTATGTTTGCCGTTACTAGTAAGGTCAGATGGGAGAACAAAGGTTGTAAGGTAGTCGTGAAATTGGTGATACCAAGTATCTTGTGAATTAGCAGACACAGTATTTATCATACAAACTACCGGGGCTGAATAAGATGGGGCAAAGAGTTGTTGGACCAAGACGAAAATGTCAGAGTCAGTTGTTGATGAAGCTGGAATTTGCGAGGCTAAGCAAGCCATAGTATCCGCAAATTTGTTAGTGGAGCGGGGAATGGTTTGGATAGAATAGTGAGTAAATAAGGCTAGAAGTGAATCCACGTAGTGTTTGTATTTTTGAAGTTCCTCATTTTTACATTGGTAGATGCCCATAACTTGATTGACTACCAATTGAGAGTCGCCAAAAATATTGATAGATTTGATACCTAAGTGTAACGCAACTTGGAGACCCAGAACAAGGGCCTCGTATTCCGCTGTATTATTAGTGCAAGGGGAAATCGAGTCGGAATGAAAGAGGCATAGGCTCAGCGTCGAGAGGAATGAGAACAACGCCGGCTCCTCCGCCGCGCTGGCATTTGGATCCATCGAAGAAGAGGGTCATTGGATACGACTCCTCCCTGAGTGAAAGAGTGGCGATGAGTTCGTCGGGGAATGTAAAATTGGTAAATTGTTCCCCAGGTAAAGGGGCTTCCGCAAGTTGGTCTGCGATGGTTTGTCCTTTGATTGATTTCTGGTGGAAAAACTCAAGGTCGAGGTCGGCGAGGAGCATGAGCCATCGGGCGATGCGTTGGTTTAGATGAGGTTTGGCATACATGTAATGGATGGGGTCTGTGTTGGTGATGACGAAAGTTTTGTGATTCAGAAGGTAGTGTCGGAGTTTGGTGGCCACGAATGATAGGGCTAGGCACAACTTTTCTACATGTGTATACCTAGTCTCATAGTCCACCAAAGTACGACTTATATAATAAACGGCTTGTTCTCGATTCTCAGAGTCACGATGTGCAAGCATGGCCCTACAAGCGTGGTCAGTGGCGGAAAGGTAAAGGTAGAAAGGGCGGTCGTCTGGGGTGGGATAAGCACGGGTGGCTGCAAGAGATAAGTTTTGAGAGCTTCAAAGGCTTGGTGGCACTCTTCGCTCCATTGAAATCAATGTCCTTTTTAAGGAGGTGATGGAAAGGTTGACATCGATCCGAGAGTTGGGAGATGAAACGTCGGATAGATTGGAGCTTACCTTGTAAACTACGCAATTGTTTGAGATTGGTAGGTGGGGGCATTTCTAGATAGCTTTGACTTTAGATGGATCGACCTCAATGCCACGCAAAGAGACGATAAAGCCAAGAAGTTTTCCCGAAAGGACACCAAAGACACATTTCTTTGGTTGAAGACGGACAGAATATTGTAACAGGCGATCAAAAATAATGGTTAAAACATCGAGATGTTCACTACGATGTTTAGATTTGCCAAGAAGATCGTCGACGTAATCTTCAAGGATAGTGTGCATAATGTCATGAAAAATGTAGGTCATAGCCCGCTGATAGGTAGCACCAGCATTCTTAAGGCCAAATGGCATTACACGATAACAGAAGGTTCCCCAAGGAGTTATGAAGGCAGTTTTGTGTTGATCGGCAGGGGCAACCAAAATTTGGTTGTATCCTGAAAAGCCATCCATGAGAGAGAGCATCTCATGACCCGCAGTGAGATCAACAAGTTGGTCAATACTAGGGAGGGGGAAGTCATCCTTAGGGCAAGCGAGGTTAAGATCCTCGGAAATCCGTGCATATCCGAAGTCCCCCCGTCGCTTTAGTGACAGGTACGATGTTAGAAATCCATTGAGGATAGTCAATAGGCAAGATGAAGGAAACAGAAAGAAGTCGTTGAAGCTCCTCTTTGACCAAGAGGGCAATGCGTGGATGCATTTTTCTCAATTTTTGTTTGACTGGTTTGGAATCGGGGTTTAGAGTGATGTTATGGACGGCAATGTAGGATCAATTCCTGGCATGTCAGCGTAGGACCAAGCGAAAGCTTGGTTGCGAGCACGGAGAAAGGTAGTAAAGGGACTTGTTCTGATGTGTTAAGGGATTGTCGATCTTCACAATGTGAGGATCCTCCTCCGTGTGGATGTTGATTTCTATAGTAGATTCATTCAGCATGGTTTGGTTTCAGATGGTAAGGCGCGTTGAATATAAGAGTCATCCGCCCCAAGGTAAGTGAGGATGGAGTCGTCATCCTGGCACTCAACAACATTAATCAAAGGTGAATCCTCTTCGATCATGTCTGGATACAGAAGGGGAAGAGAAGATGGGTCCTCATTATCGCGTTGATAAGTGAGAGGACCTATGAAGATAGCATTTATGAAAAAAAAAAAGTTAGGAGGGATAGATTCAGGGTCTATCGATTCTGTGGGTGATGATGGCAAAGTGGGTGATGATGGGTTTGGTAGGGGTGACGTCGTTCTTCTTCTAGAATACAACTGACACGAGGTGTCTCCTGTGTAGGTGTTTCGGGAAAACCGAGACCACTGCGATCATTGTGTTTGCGTGTAGTCACGGGAATGAGTGTATGTCGGCCTTGTTCATAAAGACCAAAACCAAAGCCTTTCCAAGCACAGCGAGTCAAGAAGGTGAGGGCGAAACGACGATTTGTCAGTATTGAAAATCGGATTGGAAAGGAACCACACCAAGAGGAGGTTCAGGGGTAATGGAGGATGAGCGATCGTCAACACCCCCATACGTTAGGTTAGTGCGGCAATGGGGTGGTCCGTAAGAGATTACTTCCCCCACACGACGGTCGTAGGTAGGATGTGCATGTATTGTCCGTACTCCTGTGGGGTAGGGAAAGAACTAACGTTATATAGGCGGGTACTCCCCCAGCGTAAGGCGGTTGAAAACATCTAACTAAGGGTCGGCGGTTGGATATTAGCTGTAGGAAGGGAAGTGGTTTTTTGCGACAGTGGTTTTCATTTGAAGGTGTAGGTGTGGTTGAGGTGGATGGTTGAGGCACATTTGAAGAGAATGGTTGGGTTGAATGAATGGGTGTCTTGATTGGTACAAGCACATCATTAGGGTGGTATATCATATTGCAGGTTTTAAAGGGGGGAGAATCAACTTTTATAGTGTAGGACTTCCCCTCGTATTCAAATTTTATGCATCTATGTAAGGTTGAGGGAACACATCCCATAGCCCAGATCCAAGGGCGACCTAGCAATATATTGTATTGAAATTCTCCCTCAAGGACATAGAAGAGTTCGGGTAAAGTACGTGGTCCTACACGAATGTTAAGAATCACGATGCCTAAGGTAGAGGTAATAGCGTCATTGAATGACCACAACATGATGGGATTGGCACACATGTAGCTAGAAGGGATATTCATTTGTTGGAAGGCTTTTAAAGAGATGATGTTTAGGCTAGCACCCCTGTCAATCATAACATGACATACCTGAATGTCTCGGACGTAAGCTGAGATGAAAAGAGCAGGGTCAAGATCTTCTGTACCAAAGTCAACAATTTCGTCTTCGGAGAAACTGATTGCAGCAGCTTGTTGTACAGAGATAGAAGTGGTTGGGGCAGTGTGTTGTTTGGTGAGAGAAGAAATGTGATTGGGTGTAAGAATGGAGGTAATAGGCAGGGTTTCATTAGGTAAGACCTCGATCCCTTGAATAATTTCCACGAGAGCTTGTCGATGAGATTCAGAAGTCTAAATGAGATCATATAGTGTCTTTTTTACGGGTGATTGGTGAAGCTATTTGATCATGGCTCGATGGGCAACTCCATTAGAGACGGGGTAAGCGGGTCCACGAATAACCACTTTGGGTGGTGGTGCAATCGGGATGGTGGACGGAGAAAGAGAGGACGCAGGTGTACTATCTTTCGCTTTCTTGTTGTTTTTCTGCGCTCGAGTAGCAACAATAATCATATTAATCTCGTAGACCTGAGATGAGGAAGATGGTTGGGATAAATCATGGTCTTCAAGAGGTGGGGTTGTAATAATGATAGATCTTGGTGAGGCGGGGACAGATGGTATAGGAGAGGGAATTGAAGCTAAAGGTCTCTCCCTTCGTAAGTTGTCTTTCTTAACCTTTCTATCTGGGAGAGGTGACTGACGAAGGATGGTTTTTAAAGCTTTACATCCCTCCACATCATGTCCTGGTGTGCGGTGATAGGCGCAGATTTTAGACTCATCATAACCTATAGGTCGAGGTTTAGACGGGTCATAAGGTCTAAGTGGGGGTAGGGAAATGGTCACATTCTCTACCAACATAGCAAGGATTTTGGCGTAAGATCCTCTGAGTGGGTCAAAATCAGAGGAGGATGAGGGTATTGGTTGTGCAGGTTTTGGTAATGTTTGGGCGTGGTTGGTTCGTATGGGTGGTGGTTTAGCCAAGGGGTGTTGACACGTGGTTTTCACTAAACGTGGTTTCTTTGGTGCAGGAGCTACGTTCAGCTGGTTAGATGATGAGGCTACAGATGATGTGGTAGCGGGAAACAACCACGGAGAAAGGGGAGTGATAGAAAATAAATCCTTTGATGATGGAGTTCGTTTAGGGTTGATGGGTGGACCGGATATGTGGGGTGACAACGTTGATATATCCTTTGATCTCTGTATGGGTGTAGGAGGCGTAGGTCGTTTTGAAGAAATCACAGGAGGTATGATATATTGATGCAAGGTGGAGGGATGAGGTCCCAATATGGAAGGTAGGTGTGACGATGATGGTTTTGATTGTGATAGAGGCACGGATGGAGTTTGTCTCCTAAGTGGCGGGGCAGCTTTATTTTTGGATAAATCTAGTCGCTTAGGCGGGTGTGTTTGGCTGGGTATTGGTGAGGTCCCAAGTGTAGGGGAAGATTTGGTTAGGTTAATAGAGGTGGATGAGATACTTGGTATAGATGTAGGGGATGGAGATGAGGACATAGGGATTTTGAGTTTCTGTAAACACTTAGGGTATATGGTAGAGGTGTCTGGCTCGGTCACCTGCATTTGAGTAGAATAGGGGGTACTGAAACGTTCCCATAGGACTCGTCTATCTTCTGGAGAATGACAATCTTCAGGTGTGAATTGTAAATTTGGTACGGAAGAAAGACGGGTTGTGATTCCAGTCCACTATGGGTGTGATACAGGGGGTAGATGAGGCACTGTATCAATAGATGTTAAGAGATCGACTGGTCGTTGAAAAGATTTAGGTGATGAAGAACTAATAGGCAGGAGGGCATGTTTGAGAGGGTCTATTATGGTTAAAGAATTCAGTGGTGTCGGTGCAAGAGATTTCTCATCTAAGGATGACAAAAGGAGTGGCGAGCCTTCCTCTTATGCAGCAAGAGTGGGAGGAGGAGACGTTTGGGAAATAGATAAGTTAGATAACATCCGTTCACAGTCTTGTAGGGATGTGGTATAAGAAGACTCATCGATGAGAAGAAAAGTCTGGGTAGTTAACTCCTTTATGGGTAAAGGAATGATTTCGCCTTGGTTTGATGGTGGTGAAGGAGGTTCAGGCCCCTACGTTAGTGAAGAGGCTTGATTCAAAATTTTCTCGATAGAGGCTTTTGGCTGGGAGTCGAAGACTGCATGGATCTCATGAACACTTTCCTCGGCTAAGATATCCTAGTTTATGTTACTATTAGAAGAGTGATTTGGGAATGGTTTGTTGAATATTTTCATATTTCAGTTGGTAGGGGCATTAGGGTTATCGAGGGGTATATCACCTGCGTCAACCATTTCCTGCACTATGTTTTTCAACATTTTGCAGTTTTCATGACTATGTCCTTTTACACGGTGAAAGTTACAGAAGTCATTTTCTTTGTACCAGGAAGGTATAGCGTGGGTAGAATCAAACCCGGAGTGGGGTTTAATAGGAGGCAAGGTGATAGCTCCGGCTTTGAGAAATTTTTCCAATATGACACCATAAGTTTCTCCCAAGGGAGTGTAATTGATGGGCTTGGCTTTGTACTTATAGGTGGTTTTTGGCG